>CAUYQV010185472.1:0-23587 GCA_963574575.1 Galagoides demidoff
TCCTGTCTCAGCCTCCCAAGTAGCTGGGACTACAGGGGCCCCCCACAACGCCCGGCCATTTTTTTTGGTTGCAGCCATCATTGTTGTTTGGCGGGCCCGGGCTGGGGATTCGAACCCGCCACCTTAGGTGTATGTGGCTGGCGCCTTAGCCGCTTGAGCCACAGGCGCTGAGCCAGGACGCCTGCTGTTAGCATGCACACCCCTCCTTGCCTGAGAGGACTGGCCCCAGCCAAGTCTCCTGATTTTGCAGTCAGAGGCTCTGGCACAACTTTCCAGGCAGCAAGGGCTGTTTGCAGTTTCCCCAGAGCCCCTGCCTTCACAGCCCCCAGCCTACAAAGCCAGAGCTGTGTGGCAGTCCTCAGCCTGTGACTACCACCCCCCACCCTGGAGCACAAGCTGGAGGCCCGGAGGGGGTGGGCCTGGCACTGTCCTGTCTGCAGATAGTCCAGAGTACATGACGACGTTCTGGTCGGAATCACTAAGAGAGGTATTTTCTGCTCTGTTTTTCAGGGATGATCATGGTGATTTTATTGCTGCTCGTGGCTATTGTGGTTGTTGCAGTCTGGCCAACCAACTGATGGCAATAAAGAGACCACCAGCTGTGACATCTGACAAAGACGCCCAGTGCCCTTTTGGTATAAACCTGCTCTCAATAAATCCTCCCAAAGCTCTGGCTCTGATGTGCATTACTTCAGTAAAGGCAGGGCGCTGGCAGTTCCGGCAGGCAACCTAGAGCACTGGGCCCAGAGTGGTGGCCCTATCAGTTTCAACCTTGGTCATTTTGATACTAGCCAGAGGTCCCTCAAGTGGTCAGTGTTCTGTGACTGCCAGTGGATTCTGGCCACTCTGTAGTGTGCGGGCATCCTGGGGGATACTGAATTAATAGTTTGAAACCTAAGTGTCTAGTCTGCTTGGGGAAGCCATGTGTAGGTATGGTCACAGCCACATGTGTCTGGGTGGTCAGTAATGAGAGAGGTAAGCACCATAGAGACACATGTCTGGGTATGTAACTGCCACCCCACTACCCTGCTCTGCCCATGTCACCCCACAAGTCTCCACGCTCCTTATGGTGGTAGCTGCCACTGCTCAGAAATGTTTCTGGACTCTACTTCAGGAACTGCCAGCAGACCCGGAATCATATTCTTTTTCACTTCCTCAGTGATCGCAAACTCTCATTTCTCAAGCCTGGAACATCTTTGTAAACAGAGGTCAGAATCAAACCTGTTGAATAAGGTAGGTAGGATGGGAAGTACAGTTTAGGGCTCACAAGAAAGTGTGACTGTGAACTTGGGAGAATGCTTCCTTTACTTGGCTCCTGGCCTGGCTCTGACAGCCCCAGGTGCAGGTGTGCACAGTGACCATGTACCCATGTGTGTGTCTTAGGGCAGGCCTATAGCGGGTACCAGGCCCACGGGATGGAGGAGCTCTGAATTAGAAGTCGGCAGAGGCCTAGGCATCCCTCCTGTCAGCATATAAAGATGGCCTTGCTTTGCCCTTCAAGAAAAAGGATAAAGAATTAGGATTGGTTTGGGGAAGGGAAGTATTCAAAAGTGCAAGACTTCAGTGGGAAGGAGGAGAGAACCAGCCTGTGATAGGGGACCTCAGGGTGGGGGGCATCTCCACATTTCAAGGACATGACTTAAAGCCCCTCTGGACAGAGACAGATACCATGGGCAAAGTCCCCAGGTGTGCTGGGAAGACCTGGGGTCTGGGAGTCTAGACACATCGCCTCGCTCCAAACCCAGGCTAAGAAGACAGCCACTAGGGTCTCTCTGGCAGAAGAAAAGGGAGCTCTGGAAATTCTCCTGCCAGCAATGAAATATTCACCCCAGACACAAACCCCTTGTCCCCACTCACCATCAGCAGTCGGAACTAGTCACCTGGCCCTGCTCAATCACAAGGGAACCAGGAAGTGTCCAAAAGGCAGAGAAGCCTTAAATATGTGACAGTCAGCCCTAAGGACAGCCATACTACTTCCTACTTCTATGACCACAGCCAAGTAACCTTCCTGTGCTATTTCTGTATCTAGAAAACAGAGGTAAGAAGATTCCTTCCTACCTCACAGGGTTGCTTGTGAGGATCAAGTTAGCATATAGCCTGGCTCCATGGAGGAAAGGATTCTTCCCCTAACCCGAGGCTACACCCAGGCAGCCAGGTGCTCTCCAGAGCTCAGGGGTTCTAGCACATACTTCTGAGATTTTAGGGTAGCAGAACTATTGTGGGGATGTGAGGGGTGAAGCAGGGCTGAGGCAAAAGCTCACTTGTCTATTTAGACCCTGATCCCTGCTCCCCTGTAGGGACTGCTGACACACGCAGGTCAAGGCTGACTTGGGATGTTGAGGTCCCTGGGGCTGTGTGGAGATGGAGGCTATGGGCTGAGAGGGTCAGGAGCAGAAGCAGCTGGGAGGATGGGTGTGCTGTCAGAGAGCCAGACTGTGACGGGAAGGAGAGGGAAGCAGGCCTGGGGCAGGCGTGTGTATTCTTGAAGGAGAAGGGCCACCCTGGAGGGCTGCTGGCTGGTGACACAGCCTGGTATGCATTTCCTTGTGGAATGGTTGCTAGTGGATCAACACAGGGAAGTTCAAGAATCTGCAGAGCCACGTCTTCCAGTCTTGTGTGAAACCCCAAATCTTGTACAAACAGAGTCTCCTTGGAGCCCCCTACTTTGGGGCTCAGGGGAGGCAGCATTGACGGTCTATTTGACTTTCTCACCTCCTCTTGACTTGCTCAGCACGGAGCCCCAGCAACTCGTGGGGCATCTTTGAACCAGAGCCATGGAGTCCTGGCTCAGTCACACTGAAAGGCCTTTTCATGCAAAACACTGACCCGATGTCTGCACACAGTAGCTTCTGTTCTTTTGGCTGAATGGGCTCTAGTCCCAGCCCCAGCATTTCTAGCTGTGTGACCTTAGACAAGTTACTTGACTTCTCTGGACCCACAGCCAGGGCAGTGTGCATGAAAAGCTGCCTAGGAGGTTAGAATGCCAAGATCTGCCATGTAGGCCTTAGGCAATGATGGCTGCAGAGGTTGAGGACATGCCAGGCAGAAAAACCCCAGGCCCCCTTAGCCTTCCTCAAGGGGTGGACTCCTTACATGAGATACCCACCCAGCCGGTCAGAAGTGTCAAGGCATACCCAAGTGGCCGTGATCTACCCCTTTTGGAGATCTGTTGCCTTGAGAACCACCCTAATGTAAAGGAGACATTTTCCGGTGTGGTTTGCAAAGCTGCTGGGTTGGCAGTCCTGCGTTGAGCCTTAAGATCCTACCCCAATCATAAAAAAGAGAGGGAAGGCAGAGCCTTAGCCCCATCACCTCTGGTGTTCTTACAGTGAAAATAAACTGTATTGAAATAACAGCATAAGTATTGTTTAACTTAACTGATTATTAATTATAAGCATTTTAACTCTGAATACCATATAAAGAAATCCAGATACCTGGGTACAACTGGTACTTTTGTTCCATTTAAGCTTCATTATTATTAACAACTGTAACTGAACCTTAGCTGTCATTAGCTCCAAGACAATCAGTTCTTTTCAAGACCTGCAGGGCCCTGGCCTGGACACAGGTTCCACCAGTTCTTTGGGCTTTGCTATGAAAAAGCCTTGGCAGGGGTTGTGCTTTCTCCCTGAGCTCGGATCCCTGGAACTTTCCTTCAGCCAGGGTGCTGCAGAATCCCTACCTGCCCCTCTGCTTCAAGAACGGCCATGTCTTGCTTCATTTTTCTTCCTAGTCACAGAAGACTCTCCTTAACCCCCTTGGAATCTTCCTCCCCACTGCTTCAGGCTCAGAGTGACACTCATAGCTTTTGCATAGACTAAAGATCATCTCTTATCTAATTGGACTTTGTAATCCAGCCCTGCTAAAATTTAGTGGAGTTCCCCCCCATTTTAATAAAGAAGTCAAACCTCGTCCTCCCTGACTGCTTCGTACAATTTCACAGACTTCCTCCTAACCACATGCCAGTAACAAAAGACGCTGACCTCTTTCCAGAAATGCCTTGCTGTCCTGCTGGGTTTCCAGGTTGGTAAAGCAGTGAGTGTAACCCATCCATATACTCTATTCTCACTGCCTCTGTCCTGCACTTCGCTTCCCATTTTTCTTGGCGTATTTCTTATACATCTTTATTTAGTCTTAAAAAAAAAACATAGAAAAAGATGTCTGTTCAACAAAATCTGAAACCAAGGGGTATGTCTGCCACAAGTGGGCATCCCACACCAGGCCACTGTCTGGGAGGCAGAGGGGAAGGGGCAGGGAGGACCTTACGGACATCTGAGCCTCCACAATGACAGGCTCAGACAGCCAGGCACCTTGTGAAGCTCTGTCACCTGACAGAGGTCTGGGTTTTTGACTGGACTATGCTGGCTTTTGGGTCCCTGATGAGGGTCACTCAGCTTTCATGTGCCTCAGCATTCTAGTCCCTGAAATGGGCTTTCCCCACCACCCTGGGCCAGTACTTAACAGAGACTCAGCTTATTTCCTGCATTGAGTTTGGCAGATGCTGACACCTTGTGTCCAGTGGGGCTGTTGATAGTCCAGGTTCTCACGTGTCTCTGCGCATGAGCACAAACCCTATTTCCCTCAGGTCTGAGGCTGCTGCCACCAGCATAGGGCCTGACCGTGGTGGGGTCCCAAGGGAAACAGCACTCTTAGACATGGGCATTTTTGTTTAAGACAGAAAAAAGCCGTATCATGGTAAGTCTTTGAGACCTGGACCCTTCACCTAAAATGATCAAAGGCAAATGTCAGATTGCCAAGTACATCACAGACCTCTTACCCTCAAACTCTCAGTGGGTCTTACTCCGCAGATGGTCCCACTAGCCCTCTGGCATACCTGAGGCTGCCTATCTGGCCAACTAGACCTCCACCTGTGCCCTCCTCCTACCCATGGTCAGGCATTGTCTTTCCATTGATTGGCACCCCCAAAGGCCACTCATGTTTCTACCTGCCCTGGCTGTGACCCCAGCTCCTAGAGCACAGCTCTTGTTCCTCAGAGCCAGATTTCCAAGGTGGCCTGTTTCCTCCAGAGAAGAAGCCGAAGCCACTTCCAGCCAGGGGGAGCAGGGCTCTCGGTGCCCTCAAAGGGTGGGTGAGGAACTGCGTTGTTGCAGGGCCAGAGCAGGCCTCTGCTGAGACTTGTCTTCACAACAGCTGGGTGCAGAAATTACAGCTTCCTGGTGACGATCGGCCCACTTCGCATGGCAACACAACGTGTTCCTAATGACTGAATTGTTTATTTAATAAAGAAATCACAACCATTTGGATGTTTAAATATAGCCTCTCAGAAACCCAGTGAGCTCAGCTCCTGGTGGCTGCATGGTGCTGGCACCGGCCCAGTCTCTGCACCGCACGAAGCCTTTAGCAATAGCTTGAAAAAAAGCCTTTTGCAAGATCTCTTGAGTTTCACTGACCCTGCTGTATTTTCTTGTCTCTACTTGGCTTTGAATAGAAGCAGCTGGTTATGTAAAAGGCAGAAATAACTCACAGGTTCTGAATCAAACAGGGAAGGTTAAAGGTTGCCCCACCCTACTGTTGTAGGCAGAGGTGATGAAAGGGGACCCCCTTTTCCTGGGTTCCCCTCTGTCCAGAAATCCCAGGAATTGTAAGGATGGGTCCTAGAGGTGGTTCTTGGGGACCGAAATATAGCTCATCCCATTTGAGAGCCTTTTTAGCTCAAAATAGCTTTCAGAGCCAGCAAAGCCCTATGACTTTCCAAGCAAAGCTGCCCTTTTCCTGCCTTTTCTGGGCAGTTAGGGCTCTGTCACTTAGGCTTTGTGAAAACCTAGGGCTCTGTCTTGCTGCAGAGTTCTTTGGCCAGAAGCCATATTCCTTAAGTTGCCCAAAGACCCTATCCTTACGCCATGCCCACCCCCAGAGATCAGCCCCCCAATAAAGACAGAGCACAGTGTACAAGAGTTTATTTAATGATATCTGAATTTAGTTCTATCATGTGGGGCCCACATTACAAGTTCCATCTGGGTCCATTACAACTCTAAAAAAAAAGAAAAGAAACTTAAAAAAATCCACAACTTTTTCCATGTCATTAAATATATTCATATATAATAACCATAATATATTAGTATGCATTGGAAAGGAACACTGACCCAAACAATATGTCATGGTCACAACTAAACATTTACAATTCTGAGTGAACAGAAATCCAAAACGCAGGAGGGAGGTGAGGGAGGCTGGGGAGTGCATGTGGGACAGGGAGGGAGTCCAGTGGCGCAGGAGTGGGACTGGCTTGGCTTTTGGCAGGAGTGGAATGAGGCCCCGCAAGTACACATTTGGATACCCCTGGGGTGCATCAAGGCTGTGGCCTAGTGGCACTGTCAATGTAGCTAGTTCCTCTCTCTGGGCTTCAGGGAGGCTTAAGTGTTGACAGTCTAAACTTTTTTCATTTTCCTAAAGGAACCATCACCCACTGCCTTAGGGTCTCTCCTTCATTTCAGTCTCATTCCAATCTGGGGTAATAAAAGTCTATACCCATTCCTTCACAGTACTACTGAGCAAGAGTTCTAAAAGGTCACTCACTCAGGGCCTTGGGGTAGCTCCTGGCCTCCCTAGGCTGTGACCCCAGGTGTCCTTCCCTCCTGCCCTGCTCTCTAAGGACAGAAGCCATAGGCAAAGACTGTATCCTGCAGGTGAGCCTAGGGGACAGCCCTATGCACCCCCCCCCCCCATTCCCTTTACCCCAGATCTTCAACTTGACTGTGTCAGCAAGGCAGGCATGTGGGGGTCAGGAGTACCAGACCACCCAGCTGGTAAAAAGGACAACTGGGGAACCTGTTTCAAAAACAAAAAACTAATCTGGCATGTTTTTTTTCAGACACATATCACAATTCTGGTTAATACACTCTTCAAAATCAAAATCTAGTTCTGTTTTACATCCCTTCCTAACTGTACAAACCAGAGCACCTCAATTATTTCCATCTCCTCCCTGGGGTGGGGGTGGGGTAGAAAGGGGTGCTTTCCCCAGGATGGGTCCTCACTGCTGAGGGTACAGTCAGAGGAGTTGGTGTGCTGGGTTCTGGCGGGGGGCTGTGAGCTGGGCAAGGCCGCTCATGATTGTGCAATCCCAACAGTGACCCTGTCCCCATCCTGGCAGGTCTGATCACATTGATACATTCCCCAAGGGTGAGGCTGTGGGAGGACAGCCTTTGCCTTTGAGGTGCTAAGCCGGAGGAGAGACTGGAGAATGGGTGAATTTTCAGCAAGATGCAGTGTTTGGCAGGCCTCTGGCTCCACTGTGGAGAGGGCCACCAGTGCAAGCCCTTTACCAGACACGGGGTGAGACTTAGGAGGGATATGATGGGACTTCCTCAGTCCTCCTGGGCAGGGTGGAAAAGCCACACGGGCATAGATAGCAAGAGAACAAACACCCTGGCAGCACAGTGCTCAGTAACCCACCCTGGGCACCAGAGACAGGCCGACAGCTTGGAAAGAGGCCCCCACCTCAAGCCGTGGGCTTAGATTCAGAGAAGCCAAATACCCCTTCCCAGAGCAGTTCCATCTTACCCTGCCCCTGAGGTACTTCTCCCAGTCTCTCTTGGAAACTTTCTACCCAAGCACCCCAAACCACCTTTCTACCACCTCTTAGGAGTAGCCAAGTCTTGCCTGCCTGGAATGTGGGGCTGCCCTCTGGCAAGCCCATCCCTGCTTCACCCAACCTGCTTATGGCCACCTCTGAAGATACTACTGTGCCTGGCCCCTACCCTGGCTCCTGTGGTCCAGACTAGATGTCTGGGTCCTCCGGGCAGTACCCAGGGCTAGGCTCACTGTGGCAACTCTTCCAGGAACGCGCCCCCCTGCCTGCACTCAGAAGGCCTGAGTCCCAGTCCTGCCACTCATTTGTGGTGTGACCTTGGCCATGTGTACTCTAGTTTCCTCACTGGCGAAAATCCCTGTCCCATGGGGTTGTCATGAGGACAAGAGGAATGCAGGTGGATAAAGTGCCTGGCACAGAGCAGGTGTTTGTATATGGTGGCTGTGACTCAGGCAGAAGTGAGGGACGCAGAGGGAAGACAGACCAGCGAAGAGCTGAGCTTCATACTTCTTGGTATGACCCTTTTGAGCAGCCAAACTCTGGCAGAAAAAATGAAACCAATTTCCTGACAGAGGGGAACTGGGCCTCTAATTCAGGGTGTGAGGACTTGGGCTAGAGGCCCCTGGGCAGTGCAGAAAGCTCAGGCAGGAAGCCAAGAGGCCCTAGGGCACAGGAATGGGTCCTATGGGAGGCAATCAGACTAAAAAGGGGTACCTGCTTGAAACAGTTTTGGAAGAAAAACTGGGCACACCAGAGGGCAGGGGTGGCCTCTGGAAAAAAGCCAACCATAAAGGAGTGGGCAAGGTGCTGCTCGGGCCAGACTAAAATGGCTATAGAGGTTGCACCAGAGCCAGAGTAGCTATAGCAGGCTTTCTTGGCCCAGCAGCCTCTGTCACTTCCCTGGGGGAGTCAAGAGTAGGGGTAATGATAGGAAGATGGTCTTGGCTTCCCTGGCCTCCAGGAGCCTGGTCACTTCTGCCCCTGCCTGCCCATCTGCTGAGCCAGCAAGCCCTGTCCTGACTCAAGCAAGCCCCTAGCCCAGTTGCCCTCATAGCCTGCATATTCCACGCCTGCCCAGGCTCTTTCCAGCTGTTGACATTGCTGAGGGGCCTTGTGGGAGCTGATGTCATTATACAAATAGTGTCACTGCCGTAAACCCAGCCAGTGCCCCTTCCCCCTCCCCTGGAAAATATCATAAAAGGGGCTAGTTCCAAGTTTCCAAAAAGGAAACTCTCTGGGAGGTTTTGCCTTTGCAATACCTCCTCCATCAGGCAGTTCTAGGCTCAAGGCGGTGACCACCCGGCTTGGGCTTCTCAGGGGTGTCCTTGAGCCCACTGCCCTCTGGATGGGCCGGCCTTCCTCTCCTCCACAGATGGCGAAACCCCCACCCCAAGATCCCACCCCGTAGAACCAACGCAGCAGGTGGCAGTGGAGGCCAGAGGCTGCACGCAGGCTGCCAGCTTCTCCCCCAAGTGCCTGCAGGGACCCTCCAGAGGAGGCCCAGGTTGTCACTGCCAGGCATCCGTGGGAGAAAGGAGGGGTTTTGTCTTTTGTGTTGGGAGTGGTAGTTCGGTTGGGCTTGCCCAGCACCCTGCCCAGGCTGCGGGCCTGAGAATTCACAGTTCTCACGTGGCCCCCCTCTCTGTAACTATCCACGAGCCACCTCTGCGGGCCCCAGTGCGGCTGGGCGCTTGACCCCCCAGCCCCTCCACCACGACCCCACCTAGCCCCAGGGAAGCACGTCTCTGCTCTGGAAGGAGCCCGTGAGGTAGCTACGTCTCTTCCTCATTTCTCCCGGCCCGGCCTCTGCGCACCTGCTGGGTGAGCACTCAGCTGGGCCTAGGGCGAGCACACGGGGCTGGGGGTGGGGCCGCCGAGGGCCCCGCCCCCCGCGCCAGCTGCGGTCCCGCCCCCACCCTCCCCCCACTTGGGAAAGCCCTTGCGGGCTAAGTCCACCTCGGCTGCGGCCGGGGCCTCCGGCTCGCGCTCGGCCCTGGCGCCCAGCCTGCCCGCCCGCGCCCGCCGCACCGCTGCTTCCCGCTAGGCCTTCTTGCACTTGCCCTTCTTCTCCCGCTGCTGGAATTTGCGCAGCCGCCGCGCCCACGTGTCCCGCCACTGGATCACTAGGCTGCTCTTGTCAGCCACGATACCACTCTGGTCGGGAGAGTCCTCGGCGTTGCCCAGCAGCAGGTACTTCTTGAGGGGCTTGATCTTGGGGCACTTGCAGGCGATGTCCCGTGATCGGATCCACAGGTTCTGGTCACCGCGGCGGATGCGGCTCGTGCCCTGCTTGTACACTGAGATGATGTTCACCGTGAACTTCCACCAGTCCCCTGCTTTGTCCGCCTTCAGGATGTGGATCTGCACGGCTGCAAGGAAGCACACGCAGGAGGGTGGGCCACGGTGGGGGCGTGCAGCATGGGTCCCTTGCTCCTGTGGCCAGGTCAGCCCTGCCTGCTCCTCCCTCTCCCAGAGCCCAGGGAGAAGGAAAGGGAGAGCCATCACTGGGAAGGGACTGCAGAGGGTGCCCCACAGGGGAACGGTGGTTGTGGCAAAGCTGATCCTGGAACCCCGCCTGCTAATACCTGGGCCAAGGCCACTGCTCCAAGAAGCCTTACTTCCTGCCTGTTTTGAAGGTACCCCCTAGCATTGCCTTGGCAATAGTCTCCTTGGCAAGGCCTACGATGGTCCAGGAAGGCCAGGGAAGCCTACAGGTACTGACCATGACCCCAGCACTCTGGGCAAGGTCCATCTACCCAGGACTGGTGCCCTGGGGTGAAAGCAGTGCTGGCCACTCCTCACAGTCTGAAGAAGGAGGACCCTCCTCAGGTCTCCCCATTGCCAAAGGCCCCAATTAACCCAGGTCTCATGACACAGCTTTGCTCTACACAGCCTCAGGAAACTATAATGGGGCTTCAGTGCCCAGGAACATAGGATGAGAACCTGCCCTTCAAGGAGACTATCAAGCCTTTCCACAGCCCTGGGTCCTTGCAGTGCCCCCCTCCTATGCCTAAACTGTCTCTGCCAGCTTGCATCTCTCAAGCTCCCCAGGCCATTCCTCTACTTTGTCTGCCAGTTACTTTGCCCAGTACAAGGGTTCCCAAATTGGAATGTGCACTGGAACGTGCATCGGAACGTGCAACTTGTGAAAACAAATTGCTGGGCCCCAGAATGTGCATTTCTCACAGAGTCCCTAGTGGTGCTGCCGTGCACACTTTGAGAATCAGTGCCTTGGTAAAATGTTAACAGTATTTCTGCAAGATAGTAAGAGGTATTTAAAAAATAGAAAAAAAAATTTTAAAGGCAATTTTCTTCTAGTAAGTTCATGAAATATGAGGTTAATAAAATCAAGGGGTTTCTTACTACAGGACTTTTCAGAACCTTTTGTCAATGAATTGTGTGCATGTATTGGTTTCTCAAACAACTTGGCTGCAAAAAACTCTTTGGTACACCTCAGAGCCTCATGGGGCCTATTTGGAGCAACAGGATCATTTCCACCAGTCCAGATGTACCAGGGGAGGCCTGTGCAGCACTCACCTCTGCTCAAAGGAAACTTAGCTATCTTCCCCATCCCCATGTCAAAATTGAGCCCTTCTTGCTAAGCCACCTGCCACACCCTGTGCCCTTACTCCACTGAGTTTTGTAGCCTGGAATGGGCCACTGCATGGACTTGAGCCCTCCTAAGAAAGAAGCAATGGCCTGAAGACACAGACACAGCAGGCTCCGTGGCTCAGCAGCCACAAGGACACAGGGAACACGCAGCTGTCAGTGGTCATTACCTCCCAACCACTTACCACTCCAAGCAATGAGGCCACCCCTAGCTCAGCCTGCCTCCCATGCTGGCCAGCTTCTCTCAAGGTCTGTAGGGGCCACTCTGCTCCTTCACTTCCAATGCCCCCCATCCCCTCTGCCCGCATTTGGCCCAAGAGGATGGGGAGGGGCAGAGACAGCTGGGCCTAGGGGCATCTACTGCCATCCCACTTATCCTGCTCGGGTAAAGGAAGTGGCAGATTTTCCCATATTTTCATTTCAGCTGTTCCTGGGCATCCTGAACTTTGCACTCCAGTCTGAGAACTCCAAAGAATGGCTGCCATGGCAACTGTTTCCATGTTTTTGTCACCAAGAGACTCAACACTCAGTGTGAACTCTGGGTTGGGGGGGAGCCCTCCAGCCCAGAGAAGTGGCTGGGCCATGTGTATTTGACTGTGCAGATGGAGGTCACCGTGGCAACTGAGTGCCCCTTAGCTAAGCAATGGAGAGCCACCCCCAGCGTTCCTGAGAGCCCCAGTTTCCTCTCCCTGGGACTGAGCTGAATACACAATAAGCCTCCCTATGGCTGCTTCTCTGTGAGGCACCTTAGACCCCTGGGGTCCAGTCACAGTGTGCTCCCAGGCAGCCTGGGCTGGTCCAATAAGGATGCTGCACAGGGCACCTCTGACCCAGGTCCCTGGAGAACATGGCTTTGATTTCCAGACTCTGAGCATTTTTTGATGCCATAGGCTGAACAGTGTTCCCACAAATTCATCTATTGAAGCCCCAATCCCATACACTTCAGAGAGGGATTATACTTAGAAACAGGGTCTTTAAAAAGGTAATCAAGATGAGGTTGTTAGGTGAGCCCTAATCCAATGTGACTGGTGTCCTCACAAGAAGAGGAAGTTAGGATGCAGGCACACAGAGGGCAGTCCACATGATGACACAGGGAAGGTAGCCATCCATAGCCAGGAGAGAGCACTCGGAAGGAACCAGCCCTGACACACCTGCTAGCCCTGCCAGGCAGACTTCCTGGCTGAGACAAATTCCTGGGTTTAAGCCTCCAAGTCCCTGGGGCTCTGTTCCAGCAGCCCTAGAAACAAACACAATCTTGAGGGCTCTGGGCATCTTGGGCCTCTGCTCAGGGCCACAAAAGGCAGGCAGACCTGGGAAGGGCTCTTAGTGTTGCTGAGAAGAAGCCTGAGAAAAAAGCTGGCTGAACAATGCCTCGCCTTGGACGCCCCCCCACCCCCACCCCGGGGACCTTGTCGATCCCTGGGGGACCTATAACAGCATGGCCCTTCCTCACAGAAGGGCTGGGGACCCCGTCCCACCCTCCCTGGTCTTTGGGTGTCCTCCTTCCCTCAGTGAATGTCCTGGAAAACCATCCAGGGCAGCCACCTGCCCAGCACAGCTGGCAGAGGCCTAAAGGGAACAAAGCCCTGAAGGGGACCCTCCCACAGACACCCTGCTGTCTTCAAGAATCCAGAGGGACAAAGCAAAGGACACTAGTGAATTGAGACAAAACCAACTGGCCCTTGTCTTCTTTCTACCCAGAGAAGACCCCAGCACTCCCGGGGTGGGACAGCACAGACCCAGGGCAGAGGAGGGTGGTGGTGGGACTCATGTGATTATGCTGGAAAGGAGCCACTTCCTGCTGCCCTTGGCAACACCTCCGCACATGACACAGCCCACCAAATATGAGCTGCACACACAGTGCATGGGCCAAGTCCCTGCAGTGCACACGCAGCTGAAAATACTCAAAATACACATTGCAACAGTGACCTCCAACAGACCTGCCCCATGCCCTCAGGGAGCACACTCATTGGCAGCCACCCGGCACACCTCCGAGGAGGCTGCTGTCACCTCTGACCGGCTGCTGGCTCATAGCAGGGAATGAACGGGGTCCTCTGTGCTATGTGGACCCCAGGGCCTTCCAACCCAGAAGTGCCAATGATGTTGCCCAACCAAGGGGCTGGGCACATGCACAAGCAGCTCTCCCATCCATAGCTTTGGCTGGACCCCTCATACCCTGCCAAGGTCTTAGTGTTGATGTTTCCCCCAAATGCAAATGTTGGACCCTAATACAGAATGTGAGACTATGAAGACATGGGTCCTCTGAGGAATGATTAAGTCATGGGGACTCCAGCCTCATGAACAGAATTAGAACTAGGCAGGGGAGCTAGCTTTTATCCTTTATCCTATAAAATAAGGATAAAAGCTAGCTCCCCTGCCCTTCCTGCCATATAAGGACACAGCAAGAAGTGAGACTCTAGTCTCAAAGAAAAAAAAAGAGTGGGCTATCACCAGGCACCAAATCTGCTGGCACCTTGACCTTGGGCTTCCCAGCCTCCAGGACTGTGACCAATACGTTTCTATTGTTTATCAACCAATCTAAGATAACTGTTGTAGCAGCTTAAACTAAGACACAACCACACAATGAAATCACCCCGGGCTAATTAGCCTCAGCCCTTAGGATATCTAAACTCCATTGTCCTTGCACTAATGTCCTAAAAGTTGTTCTCAACAAGGCTGGAACATGGGACTGTTAAAGACCACGCCCCAACCACCCCCCCCAACCTATAGTCAACAATAGGAACATGAGATTACCCTCAGCAAGGCAGACCGTGAAGTCAGACCAGAGAGATAATAGGCACGTGGGACCCTTTAAATTAGAGATTGCAGGTTTATAGGAAGAGGGTCACTACCTTACACCCAAATGGCCATTCTCTGAGGCGGAGACAAGGGTGTCTGTGTGGTAGGCACTGGCAGGTTCCCCCAGCTCTGCTTAGGGAGGAGTGCCAGCCCACAGCCTGCTTCTGGCCCCACTATACATGGCAAGTGGCTCCATCTCGGGGTCTACACTGCAAATTCCTCCTCTCAGCCTGTGTTCCTACCACAAAAAAGAGAGCTCAGGCTGCTATTGCTCAAGTGAGCAGGTGTGTTTGTCCCACAGGGCTGTGCCCAGGGAGGGCTCTGCACCCAGTACAGACACAGTCAGGGCTGGGACAAGGAACAAGAATGCTCATGGCCAAACAGGTTAGGCTGAGTGCATGTCGAGCTGTGCCCTGGTACACCGGGGGTGGAAGCAGGTCTGCAAATGGAACAGAAGCCCAATGAAAAGCAAGAAGAGTGGGTGCACGCTCCAGAGAGGCTAGGAGTTGAGGTCCTAAGGTTTAGCTGCTGGAGTTTGTCTCCTGGCCTTGCAGACCATAGTTTGTCCCTTATCTGTACACTAAACTTCCCTGCAGCCAGCCACAGAATTCCCTTAACAGGGAGAGAGGGAGGGTGGGCAGAAGCCCCTCTCCCCAACTTTGAGGTTCAGAGAAGTCATTTCATTCAAAACTCTCTCAGCCACAGGGCACGGTTATCCACGAGGACTGACTTCTCTTGCCCTAACCTGCTGCCCTGGCTGCAGGGCAGGGGTATGCATCTTCCTCCACCCCTTAGCAGAGGATTGTATTGGGTTCTGGTTGAGGGCTGGGCCTGTGGGGCCCAGAGTCAGCAAGGGCAGCCTGTGCCACAGTGGGGGGAGGGGGTTAAGAGGCAGGCCCAGGGTAGGCTGGGTGCCTTGATCACTTACTTCCCTCTTGGGCAAGGGGGGCAGAATTCAACCTGCTGAGCCCTGAGGCTCCTTTTGGCTGCTGCTTGTGCATCTCTGGTTGCAGTGCCAAGCAGCAGCATATCTTCCATAGAAGCAGGCAGCTGGCCATTCTTCCTGGGGTGCTTCAACCCCAATCTCAATGTTGGGCAAATTATCAGGCCACCAAAGGCAACCTGAAAAGTAGGGAGCTTCAGGTCACAACCTGTGTTTGGTTTCCTCAAAAGGGGGACTTGCAGCCCCAAGGCAGACTTGTCTTCCACCTAGCAGCCCCAGTTCATCCAAAACCTGCCTGCCTCCATCCCCAGCTCCAGTCCTGGCCTGGAAGCCAACACACCCAGTGAGCGCTGGGTCTTCTGAGGACCCAGCATTACCACTACCCAGAAAGCGAGTAGCAGGAAGGAGTAGTAGTTTGAAACTGATGGATGCCCCTAGCTGCAGGTTTGGGGAACCTCCTGCTGGGATCAAATCTCTCTACCTGGTCAGGCTGTAGCAGAGCTGTCCAGCCAGTGAAGTTACAGATGTTCATTCAACTGCCTGTTGGGAACTGACGTGTGGCAGGAAAAGCCCAGGCTCAGGATAAACTACCTGCTGGGCTGGGCTGGGCCTGGGGGAGCAGCGTGGCACAGACTCTGGGGGGGTATTGGCCTTTCACTCCCCAACAAGGCCTGAGCACATGAGACGCCTCTGTAGGGAGGCTTCCTGCCTCCTGGAGGTCCCTTAGATTTATGAGCTACTCAGGGTGGCGGGGTGTTCAGCCCCTTCCCTTCCCCCAGCCATATCTTCCTTCTAGCGAGGGAAGGCTTGTCACCCATCTGCCTCAGAGATAACAGCCAGGACAAATGAGGAGAGGATGCTACCCTCACAGAAACCATTAAAACCATGCAGCGCCATAAATCTCTTGCTACAGAAAGCGTGTCATGAGCTGCAGCTGCTTTCATAAAACCAGTTCCGACCACATGCTTCCCAGGCCCCGGCAAAGGTAAGAAAGCACCAAGCAGAGCCAAGTCTTGGTCTCAGGGATGCTAATCTGTCCAGAGAAACGAAGAGTCTCTGCTGTGGAATGCAGGACACCGACGCCTGGGTTTCACACTGGCCCCTGCCTGGTGTTTATCATCACACAAGTGGAGGGCTGGAGACTGATGGCCACCAAACCCAGCACAGCCACCACAGGCCCCTGGGTGGCTTCAGGAATCCCAGGACTGCTTCCACTCCCCCATGGCACTGTGTCAGGGCTTGGACAAGGTGGGAGCAACCAACTTAGGGCTGGATAAAGGCTTTCTTCCCAAAGAAGGAATGGTGTGCTCCTCTCTCTTGCAGCCAAAAGCAGTGTGTGCTCCTTTCATTTCTCCTACCAAGTCCCAGGGCTTGGGCTCTGATTTTAGGAGAGGAGAGGGGTTAGATGCCTGAACAACCACCTGGCTGCTTGGGGATACCCAGAAGAGGGAACATCCAAAGGTATAAGAACTGGAGAGCCAGACTCTGGGACGACATTAGCCCTGTCCCCTGGAGATGGGCGTAGGCTGGTGTGGCCAGTCCAACTGTACCCCAGGCTAACAAGTGAGAAGAGGGCAGGGGACTGATGACCTGCTTTGCAAGAGGCTAAAGCAGGGGAATGAACCTGGCCCTAGCCCTGCCCCCTCACCATGAGGGCTGGTCCCCCGCAGAAGGACCAGGGAGGACATGAGGGTTGACTCCCTCTCCTGGCATGACCCAGTGTTTTGCCCCCCACCACAAACAAGGATGGGGCTGCCAGGGAGCCATCCTAGAGGACAGGTAAGGCTCCCCTTCCCCAGAGGGCCTGGCATAGCCTCCAGAGCTGCCCAACCACCCACACCTGCCTTAGTTTTCCCAGGCTAGTGGGGGAGGGTGGTGGTAAGGACAGGGAGCAGCTGGGAGGGTAGTGAGCATCCCCCTCAGCCAGCACCCTTGGCAGCAAACAGTCCTGGTCCCCGAAGGAAGTGAAGAACTGGTCTTTCCTGACGTGGCCTTGTCCAGTCCCTCATCACCTCCAGGTCTCTACGGGGCTAACAGAAAGTCTGGTGTGGTGCTCTGGCCAGAGACCCACCAGGACCGCACATTTATCCTCCCACCACAGAGAGGAATGGCCTGAGAAGCCCTCAGCCAATGGTCCTGCCCACAACCCATTCCTCCATGGAGGTTCCAGGAAGCCCCTCTGCACGCATCCCTCACCCCTGGACGGGCTGGCACCTGTTATGGGACCCTGTCCTGTGTGGGATGAGATTCGTGAGCCTCTGCACATGGGATTCAGTTCTGAATACCTGTCAAACCTCCCCCAGAGCTTGCTGCCCCACCCCCCAGGAGGAGGCGTGAGGAAAGCACCCCCAGCCCTGAAACAGGAACCGGTGCAGGATCCAGAGCAGAACTGCGTGGCTGTGTCCTGCTAGGGGCTCAGCTTTCAGGAGTGGGGACCCAAGCCACATTCACCTGGATGAATCAATTCAGGCTCAAGGGCTTGCCAAAGGTGCCCTGGGGTGCCCCATGGGATCTCAGAGGCCAGAGCTGGACACTGGCAGAGCAGAGCCAACAGGTCTGTGGAGACTGGGGGCTCTAGGAACGGAATCCTCGGGAACAGTGACAGGGAGCCAAGGTCCTTAGTGCCAAAGGCACTAATTCCACCTGGTACAGCTCACTGGGGAGATACCCCATGCCCTGCATTAGTGTGAGAAGCACTTTGTAATCACTACGATACAGTCCCCAGCAGCCCCGCCATTGCACCAGCTCTGGGGTCACCTTGGACAGATCCCTGCCCCCTACCTCATCCCCACTCTGAGTCATGGTGTCCCCATGTGTAAAATCGCAGGAAACACTCTTCACTGGATGGCCTTTGTGGCCCCTCAGGGCCATGTCTGCCCACTCCCACTTCCTAAAATCAGGATGTTCAGAGAGGAAACAGCATGAGGACGACAAGGGCAACCTCCTGGGACGGGGTATAGATAAGGACCAGATGGGGGGCAGAGGTGAAGGCGGCCTCTGGGGCCTACTCTGCCCTCTCCACAGCCAGCTGTGGGGACAGGGGTTTGCTGTGGGCAGGACTGCACCCCCAGAATCCCCCGCGCCAGAAGGCCCCATCGGCACAGCACCTGCCCCCACCTGGCTTTCAGCACACAGACTTTCCTGTGGGCTCAGGAGCTTTTCCATCGAGCTGTCACTGGGGCCGATCTCTGCCCAACCTGGTGGTCACCCACATTCCATGACCTCAGGCTGACTCACATAGACCCAGCTCAACATCTGGCCTCCATATGGGGTTGGCACTCTAGGGGGGTAGGTCACATCTGGTGGGGGGAAATCAGAGGATCCCCAGGGGGCCAGTGACCCCAGGGAAGGGTCACTGAGGCTCTGAAACACCATGCCATGTGCTGCAGACTGGTCTGTTCCCCATTCTCTGGACACATGGACAATGCTCAGGAGAGGTGGCCTCTCCTACCTCTCCATCAGTTACCTCCTGATCCTTAGCAGGCGCCCTGCCTCTAGGGGACAGCCTCCAAGCTGTAGTTCTAACATCTGTGCCTATACCCAAGCCCAAAGATCACTGCTACAAACATAGTAGCTGTCTCTGTGATGGGTTGATGACCATCCCATTCTGCGCACTTGAAGGGACTAGATCTGATCAGGAATAGCTGGGGACCCTAGGTCTAAAAAAGGAAGTGGGGTGCTGTTAGCATAGGGAGAGGCTATTATTTGCAGAGAGGGCTCTTGTCCCTGGGGCAAGCTAGAGACCTGACTTGCGAGACCCTCCCCATTACCCCAGCTCATCTGACTCCCAGCCTGAGTGACTAGATCGGAGCAGGACCTGGTCCATATGTGAGGCCACTAGGGCCTTCACCACTGCCACAGCCTCTGATCCACAGAAACTGTTTCCTCCACAGCCTCTCCTCCAGGCCGACCTTCACTGACAGTTTCGTCTCCCCACCTCCCCACCCAGAAGCTTCCTCCACCACATGGCCACACCTACCACTCACCTGAAGGGTTGTGCCAGTCCCTGCCACTGTGCCCAGCACTTCTGCCCTGTCATCTCAGACGCCCCCAGTGCCATGGGGGCTGCTTATTCCCACTTGTTTGCCTGTGAGGATGGCTTTGTGGCCTCTCCTCAGAGGGTTATTAGGAGTCGTTGGGGCACCGGGTCTTGAGCTTTCTCCGGGACAGTTCCATACTGAGAAAAGCCTGACCCCCTGGCTGGGGGAGAAGAAAGATGTCAGGCCATGGAGTACCTGATCCTGGCAGATTACTCTATCTTATTAAGTCTCCATGCTCTGTTGATAGGAATCCTTCCCTCATGAGGTGTTATAAGGATTGAACAAGGACAAGAGTAACGCCTGTGATGTGCCCCTTGCAGGACCTGCCAGAGGGATGGCTGCTGGCCTGGAAAGCCCTCTGCCCCAGGGCACACAGGGTATGCTGACCCGTATCACAATTCTGCTTAGGTCCCCAGCCCCAAGAAAGCACACCAACACACACGTGTGACACACTCAGAGGCTAACAGGCCCTGCTCCTCCCCCACAGATGCCCACAGAATGTCTCCCTTGAGTTGTATCCTCAGAAGTAACCCCTGTGGGATCTCAGGAGGAATACTTGAGACAAATCATCTTGTGAAAAACATTTTGATTTTTCCATGTGGTGGTGCCAAAATGTCTTTCAACAAAAGGGGTGACTAATAAACATTTCTGGGAACGAATAATTTTTCCAAGAACTGGCAGAAGTAGGATGATCTCACCTTTCAGAATGTGAGCTGTCTTCCCCACTTTCTGAATCCCAGGGAGAAGAAAGAGACAGGCGGTGGCACCCAGGCCACCTGAGGCAGTGGCTTGGGCAGGGCAGGAGCCCCCACACCTCCGTCAGCCTCTTTCTGGGTTCCACCCCTGTACCCGGCACCCCCAATCTCCCTCCTCTTGGATGTAGCTGGTCTGTTGCTAGCCACTGTGCCTGGAGACTTTTCTCCCTCTGTCTGGGACTCCTGCTTTGCTGTAAGCACTGGGCTCCCTCCTCCAAGAAGGTTTCCCTTCCCCCATCTGCTCCAGAGGATGGGCCATGCCCTAAGTGTTCCCACCTTGGGCCATGACCCCACCACCCATCTACCTACAGCTTTCATCTGGGAGTCCATCTCCACTCCCAGACTGTGGGCTCCGGGAGGGCCAAGACGCTGTCTCACACCCATCTGTAAGCGCAGCACCCAGCACAGGACAGGGCACACAGCAGGCGCTCAGTGAATGTGTTTGGAGGGAGTGGCTGGGGGTGGGAATGGGTGTGTGAGAGACCAGGACATCTAAGTCTGTGCACTGCTGTGATGGCCTGTGCGTGTGTGTACATGCGTGCAGCAGCTATGTGACTTGGGGGAGGCTGTGCAAACACAGGGAGATGAGTGAGGACTGGACAGGGGAGCAACACGGGGACAAGACGAGAAGCAGGCAGGAAGGTGAGAGGTAAGGGAAAGCAAGGGGGCCATGGGGCAGTGCCTGGGAAGCCTGGCGCAGCAGTGTGGCTGGGCTGGAAAGTTCTGCTGACAGCAGTATCTGGGGCCTGGGCTTCTAGGTAACATGCCACAGCACAAGTAAGTCAGTAGTGATGGGCTCTGCCAGTATCCAGGTTGGCCCAATGGATGCAAACGCTGTGGTAACCATACACACACACTCTCTCTCTCTCACATACACACACACACATTTGCTCAGGGCACCTACACAAAGGAAGAGCCCCTCCAAAGCAGGGTTTTCCTGAGAAGTTGGCAGCAATCACTAATATGCCTGAAAATAACACCTGTCTTGTGTGAGCAACCGCTCCACACCCAGCCTCTTTTTCAAGCATCTGTAAGATGAGCTGGGTTCCCCTAGAGGGCATCAGAGGACTGAGGTGGCCCTGGGAGAGGTGGGCCAGGTGGATGACAGCCTTGCCACTGGCCCCTGCCCCTTATTAACAGCACCTGGTGTGGTGGAACCATGACCAGTGTCTCACAACAGTATCGTGTCCCCTAGATGACACCTCCATTAGACAGATGAGGAGACCGAGGCCCATGTCGCTAACTAAAGTCACACAGCAAATTAGGAATCTGTGGACTTGGGGGCCATAGGTCCTCTCCCTTTGACAGGAAGGTAATGGGGCCACCATTCCTGGTCATAGGGGGACGGCCAGGCCTTAGCATAGACCACCCCTCCCCCACCTTACCTAAGCTGGGCCCTCGTGACGGAAAACATGCCTGAGAGAACACGGGACAGGGCCAGCACCCCCAGGTCACTGCACCCCTGCCTCCATCCATCAGCAACCACCCATGGTCAGTGGGGCTCAGACCCCAACAGCAGGACAGTGAGCCTCTCCTGAGCCCAAGGCCCCAGAAGGAGGATGGGGTCGGGGCTGCTGGCAGCCTGCTCTTCACCCAGCAGGGGTGGCAATCCTGAGGTTCTAATTAGCGGCTTCTGGAACATTCAAGTGCCCTGGGTGAAGGAAATGTGTTTCCTAATTGGCCCCCTGCCGGGGTGTCAGTCAGAGAGCAGGGATTATGCAGCCTCGAGCTGAGCCCTTCCCAGCCCTCTCAGCTTGGCCTGGCCACCTCCCTGCTCTCATACCCAGGCCAGCTTCCTCCTGTACCCATGCTGGTCACCTGCAGTGGGGCTGGCCCACAATACACCCAAACACACTTCATCCAGGGCCAAACAAATGACACCCAGGAAATTCTCCATGAGGCCCAGCAGAGCCCAGAGATCTCCTACCCCACACCCCAGCCTTGGGGCAAGGCCCCTGAACCAAAGAGCTCCTTCCTGCAGCATCCACAATCCCCCCGGGGTTGCTCACTCCTTCCTGGCCAAGTCACACTCCCTGAGGCCCTGCCTCCAGTCTGGGAGTCTCTGAGACCCCCTTTTAGACACTTGTCCTGCCTTTTGCCTGGACACACAGGCTGAGCTGGACTATGCCCCAACTTTTAAGTGATCCCAAGAGTACCAACCAATGAGTCCTAAAATCATCCTCCTGGGCATTGGGGAATAGGAGGGGACAGTGGCAGCCCTAACTGTGGAGTTGGGGGCATATTAGGAGGACATGAAAGCTGGTGGCACCCCAGCTCCAGCTCCCATCAGCTCCCTAGGGTCACCCTACACTTTGCCCCTGCTACTGGCCGCTCAAGTTCTGCCCACAGCAGAAACACAGGACAGTGGGTGCTGGGGCAGTAAGTGTGGGGGCATGAGGTGGGCAAGATGGGCTGGCCAGGCTGGGGGGGAATGGAGACAGGGAAGGAAAAGCCCAGAGAGGGCTGCCTTGGGAGGAGCAGGAGGCTGAGGAAGTCACCTCACTCAGCCAGCTTGCGTCCCCATCTATGATCCAAGGGAGCTAAAGTCCACCATCCCTGACACCTGCTTGGCCCTGATCACATACAAGAAGTCAGATATGGGGGCCAAGGCAATGCTCACACCGGGAACAGAAGAGTCAGATGGCACTCAGAGCTATGTCCCAGCCCTCCTTGCCCTAAGAGAGATGCCACTGCTATCCGAAGGGCCCCCTAAGACACAGGGTTCAGGGGCTCCTCTGAGTCTATAAAAGGAGGGTGTCAGGTTCAGCAGGTAGGGGGGTCTACCTCCCAGGGGTGACAGCCAGGAGAGCTCTGAAGAGCCACAGTGCCCCTAGAATACCAGACGGGGAGGGGAGTGGAGGGGGCAAGTGCAGAATTCAATGGAGGGAATCTGAGTCCAGCAGAATCAGGTAGAAAACAGGATCTGTGTCAGTAACTTCTACAAGTCCAGTGTTTTCCATTTTCTTGCAGTTTCTGTGTGAGTGTAAGAGTGTGAATATGCGTGAGTGTTTCTTACAGAACAGAGGCTGAAGGACAGCACTGTGCAGAAACACTGCTCAGTTCGCCCTGCCTCAGCCCTGTTTCACAGGATGGCCACCTAAGGTTCCAACTAAAACCAAACCAAACCAACAAAATCATCCCTCCCCCAGCAGGCCCACATCTTCCTCTTCCCTCCCACCTCCCTGCCAGGTGACCTAAGGCCTTGTGCAGGAAAGGAGAAGGAGGAGAGATGCATGGGACCTCTGCAACTCCTCCTGACCTGCTGCTTTGCTGGGAGCCAGGTGCTCATGTCCGCAGACTGAGTCCTTATCCCACAGGAGGGCAGTGAAAGGGATAGGGCCTCTGCCTCGAAGTCCCTGGCAGACACTGGAGACCAGGGCTAGGAGGACACATTCCTTGTGGCTGGGGACCACAGGAACTTCTTTCAAAACATTCTCGGGCCCCTCCTTGAGGTTGTCACCCTAGCCTGGAGATAGCACTTGTGTTCAAAATCCAGGTTTATTTTCCCTTGGGAGTTTCTGCCATACCTTGGGACATGCGCGCTTTAAAGAGGCTTTTAGGAATTTTCTGTGGACCCCAGAAGGGCTGTGAACATCAATGCCCACAGCCAGCAAACTTCTGAAATGACGCATAAAACCTTCCAGGCACTCTTGCTGCACCAGTGTGGGGGGCGCGTGTGTATGCATGCAAACACACACACACACACACACTCTCTCTCTTATACTCACATATTCACACACACATTCTTACACATATTCACACACACTCTTACATGTACATATACTCATACACACTCTCACACAGGTGGACACGGGTAAAACAAGAACATTTAAAAAGTTCTAAGCATTCCACTGGGCTCATTTAGGCCTTATTATTCATTTCATTATGTTGAAAGGTC
>CAUYQV010185476.1:0-15800 GCA_963574575.1 Galagoides demidoff
AGTTCTCGATAATCACTTCTCAGCAATTATTTATTACAGTTTAACATTATAAAATTAACAAAAATAATATAAAACTCATATTCTGGTGAAATAGCCATATGGTGGCCGAAAACCATATATTCCCTTCTTGTTCTCCAGCCCAATCGTGCATTCTTTCCAAAAATCGGGACTTTTTAAAAACACCACAGGACGCGGGACAAATTGTTGAAAAGCGGGACTGTCCCGCCAAAATCACCCTACCTAAGATCAAGATTTAAGAACACTGATAAAGAATCTTAAGTCCTTACTTTCCACTCTACTTAAAATCTAATAGCCCATGTAATTACACAAAAAGAAAAATTTTATTAATATTATTTTTTCAAATTTCTCTCTCCTTTTCTATTCTGTATCCTTGTGAAAAACTTACAATTTCTGGACGATAATTATGCTAAATAAGTTATAAAATTATCAGCTTTACCTATAGTTAAGTGTTTATAAGGTAAACATTTAAACTTAAAAAGAAATCCTTTCAAGTCATCTAAAATTCTTGGGGGAAATGTAATATGATAGAATTCTGATTACCATTTAAATATGAAGAATTCCATCCATTCTGGTAACAAAGGTGGTTTTAGCAATTAGCATTATATTCCTTCAAAACTTCAGAGTGCTTTCGGTCTTTGTAAGATGAATGTCTTTTTCTTCCTTGCCTATTATTCCTTAACTTCTCAAAGACAGCAATGTTTACTGCAAGAGAAAAAAAAAATAGAGCTAAACTGGAGAGTTATTTATCATCAAATAAATTGGACATTTTTATTTCTTGGGATATTTCTGATACTACCATCATTCAACAATTATAATTTATCTACTTTATTTAAGGAATACCTTCCTTACTCAGGAGAGGACACAGACAGAACCACATACATTCAACAATTCCCCAGGGTCCACCTGAATATCAAATAAACACTGACACACTTGTGATTTCCTAAGTCTTCATTTGATTGCCCTTAAAGACTTATTTTACTAGAAGTATATGAATATTAATTGAAGGAGAAATCATTAACCTCTACTTCACCTCTGTAAAAATACAACTCTGAAAGTCACAATGTCTAACTTTGGTATAACCTCTGTGAAATATTAAAAGCAGTATCTCCAAATACAAATATTTCATCAGCCACTTACAATTTTACCTTAGGGTCAAGCATGAGATATATTTATTATTTGTTTTTAAAAATATCACCCAAAGGTAAATAAATTTAACTATTTCTGACTTTTGGCACCCATTACATGTATGTTCAAAACTAGCCCATCCTCCAGTTTATTTTCTCTATGATATTAAATAGGACTATAATGAGAAAACTTGAAATTCATGATTGTGTTTACATTTTATAAAAATTAAACCTTTCAACAGATTTTAAGACAGTAGAAAGGCATTTTAAAAAGGAAAGTTTTATAACTGTACCATCAAACATTATCTAAATTTAACATAGCTAGGTTATTCATGATAAAAACAACATTTAATGTTCTTACAGTGCTCACAGCCATCACTTCATGTAGAACATAAGAATGTTAAGCAGGCTTGGCGCCTGTAGCTCAGTGGTTTGGGTGCTGGCCACATACACTGGGGCAGGTGGGTTCAAATCCAGCCTGGGCCTGTAAACAACAATGACAACTGCGACAAAAAAAAAAATAGCTGGGTCTTGTGATGGGTGCCTGTTGTCCCAGCTACTCGGGAGGCTGAGGTAAGAGAATTGCTTAAGCCCAAGAGTTTGAGGTTGCTGTGAGCTGTGACGCCATAGCATACCACTGAGGGTGATATAGTGAGACTTTATCTCAAAAAAAAAAAAAAAAAGAAAAGAATGTTAAGCAGTATGTATGTAGGAATATGCCAAGAAATACAGATATCATCAATATACATCTGAAGAAATTATATTGCCCAAGATGATATCTTCTAGTCAATGACATTATTCTTCTTTTCATTATAAAAATCCTTAGAGAAGAAATACAATTTATGCCAATTTTATTTTTAAATTTGAATGTGAAAAAAATTGAACATGGTGGGTATAGAAATACTGGTAAAGTACATAGGAAAAGAAGGAGTGATTTTCCAAGGGTACTGGTAAAACTGAAATAAGAACCCAGATCTCCTTGGTCTCCTCTACTGTAGTATTTCATTATTCTCTTATAATCTCTCCTGCGGTACTTTTTCTAAGCCACCAAAACTATTCTTTCTGAATACCTAATCCTTAGACTTACAGATGTGCCATCATAATATAAACCAGGGGTCCTCAAACTTTTTAAACAGGGGGCCAGTTCACTGTCCCTCAGACCACTGGAGGGCTGAACTGCAGGCCCCAGGGTGAGTCGGCTGCTAAGCAGGACAGGCAGTGGGGGCAAAAACACCCAGCGGGCCATCATTTGAAGACACCTGATATAAACTTTAAAACACACACCAATATGAGAGATAACCTGCGTTTAATTAAACTTCCACATTTTAAATGTGCAATAGGTAGACAAGATATAGTTGGGTCTTATATTTTTATCCAGTCTAAAAAATCTTTAATTCTTTAATTGGATAGTTTAGTCCCTTTGTTTTTTTTCAAACTGGACCTTAGGACTCATAAATTTTATTCTATGTAAATTATACTTTAATTTTAAAAAAATTTTTTAAGTACTATTTTTATTTTAAATTTATTGTTGGGGATTCATTGAGGGTACAAGAAACCAGGTTTTACTGACTGCATTTGTTAGGTAAAGTCCCTCTTACAATCATGTCTTGCCTCCAAAAGGTGTGGCACACACCAAGACCCCCTCCCCCATCATACTCTCTGCTAATCCCTTCCCCACTCCTCCCTCCATCTTCATCACCCCCTCCCCTTGTCATTAATTGTCCCTATATCAAAATTGAGTACATAGAATTCATGCTTCTCCATTCTTGTGATGCTTTACTAAGAATAATGTGTTCCACTTCCATCCATGTTAATACAAAGGCTGTAAAGTCCCCACTTTTTTAATGGCTGAATAGTATTCCATGGTATACCTATATCACAGCTTGTTAATTCATTCATGAGTTGGTGGGCATTTAGGCTGTTTCCACATTTTGGCGATTGTAAATTGAGCTGCAATAAACAGTCTAGTGCAAGTGTCCTTATGATAAAAGGGTTTTTTTCCTTCTGGGTAGATGCCCAATAATGGGATTACAGGATCAAATGGGAGGTCTAGCTTGAGTTCTTTGAGGGTTCTCCATACTTCCTTCCAAAAAAGTTGTATTAGTTTACAGTCCCACTAGCAGTGTAAAAGTGTTTCCTTCTCTCCACATCTATGCCAACATCTGCAGTTTTGAGAATTTGTGATGTGGGCTATTCTCGCTGGGGTTAGATGGTATCTCAGGGTCTCAGGGTGGTTTGGATTTGCATTTCTCTAATAATTAGGGATGATGGGCACTTTTTCATGTTTGTTCACCATTCGTCTGTCTTCTTTAGAGAAAGTTCTATTCATGTCTCTTGCCCATTGATATGGGATTGTTGGCTTTTTTTTTTTTTTTTTGCAGTTTTTGGCTGGGGTTGGGTTTTTAACCCACCACCTCCAGCATATGGGGCCAGCACCCTACTCCTTTGAGTCACAGGTGCTTCCCCAATTGTTGGCTTTTTTCATGTGGATTAATTTGAGTTCTCTGTAGATCCTAGTTATCAAGCTTTTGTCTGATTCAAAATATGCAAATATCCTTTCCCATTTTGTAGGTTGTCTATTTGCTTTGGTTGTTGTCTCCTTAGCTGTACAGAAGCTTTTCAGTTTAATTAAGTCCCATTTGTTTATTTTTATTATTGTTGCAATTGCCCCAGCAGTCTTCTTCATGAAGTCTTTCCCTAGGCCAGTACCTTCCAGTGTTTTTCCTATACTTTCTTTGAGGATTTTTATTGTTTCATGCCTTAAATTTAAGTCCTTCATCCATCTTGAATTGAGTTTTGTGAGTGGGGAAAAGTGTGGGTCCAGTTTTAGTCTTTTACATGTGGATATCCAGTTCTCCCAGCACCATTTATTGAATAGGGAGTCTTTCCCCCAAGGTATGTTCTTATGTGGTTTATCGAAGATTTTCTATTTGATTCCAAATGTCTATGTCTCTACTTTTGTATCAGTACCATGCTGTCTTGACCACTATAGCCTTGTAGTACAACCTAAAATCTGGTATGGTGATGTCCTTGGCTTTGTTTTTATTACTAAGAATTGCCTTAGCTATACAGGAGCCTTCTTTTTTTTTTGGTTCCATACAAAACGCAGAATCATTTTCTGAAAATCTTGAAAGTTGGTATTTACCAATACCAAATACAATGTTCGTATTTTAATAGGGATGGCATTGAATAGGTAGCTTGCTTTGGGAAGCACAGACATTTTAACAATGTTGATTCTTCCCAGCCATAAGCATCGTATGTTCTTCCATTTGTTAATATTCTCTGCTATTTCCTTTCTTAGGGTTTCATAATTTTTTTTTATAGCAGTCCTTCACCTCCTTTATTAGGTATATTCCTAGGTATTTCACTTTCTTTGAAGCTATGGTGAAAGGATTCGTGTCCTTAATTAGCCTCTCATCTTGGCTGTTATTGGCGTATACAAAGGCAATTGTCTTGTGGACTTTGATTTTATATCCTGAGACATTACTGAATTTTTTGATGACTTCCAGTGTGGTTGAGTCTTTTGGGTTCTCTAAGTATAAGATCATAGCGTCAGCAAAAAGGGAGAGTTTGACCTCCTCTCCTCCCATTTGGATGCCCTTTATTTCCTTGTCTTGCTTAATTGTATTGGCTAGAACTTCTAGCACTATATTTAATAGCAATGGTGACAGAGGACAACTTTGTCTGGTTCCATTACGGAGAGGAAAGCTTTCAGTTTTACTCCATTCAGTAAAATATTAGCTGTGGGTCTGTCATAGATAGCTTTGATCAGTTTCAAAAATGTGCCATGTAAGCCTATATTCTTCAGTGCTCTAATTAGAAAAGGATGCTGGATTTTATCGAATGCTTTTTCTGTATTTATTGAGAGGATCATACAGTCTTTGGTTTTACTTTTGTTGATACGGTGAATAAAGTTTATAGATTTGGTATATTAAACCAACCTTGCATCCCTGGGATGAAATCTACTTGATCATGATATATGATTTTGATGATAAGCTGTAATCTACTGGCTAAGATTTTGTTAGCCCCTTTATTTTTAATGTAATTACTGAAATGACTCGGTTCAAAACAACCATTTTGTTGTTTGTTTTCTATTTCTGTTGTTGTCTGCTTCTTTCCCCCCCTCCTGTTCCACACTTTCTTCCCTTAATTTCAGTTAAATATTTTTCAATGTTTTATTTTAATTGTTCTGTAGTTCTTTTTAGGAGGAGAGGGTAACATTCTAAGGATTATAATATGGATCCTCAAGTTACTACAGTCTATTTAAATAGTTAACATTAAACATCATGGAAAGCATAAGAGCTCTGCAATGATATATAGTTGGCCCTCCATATCAGTAGGTTCTGCATCTAGGGGTTCCTGTGTGGGGTCAAACAAAATTGTGTATAAAAACTATGCTCGCACCGGTAAGCCCAGCATGCTGGGAAGCTGAGGTGGGTATATCACTTGAGCTCATTAGTTCAAGACCAGCTTGAGCAAGAGTGAGACCCTGTCTCTAAAAAAAAAAGTAGCTGAGCATTGTGACGGGAATCTGTGGGAGGCTGAGGTGAGAAGATCACTTGAGCCCAAGAGTGTGAGGTTGCTGTGAGTTATGATGCCACAGCATCCTATTGGGGGCAAGAAAGTAAGACTTTGTCTCAAAAAAAAAAAAAAAAAGTGTTCAAAAAATAATATAACAATTATTTACATTGTATTAGGTACTATAAGTAATTTAAAGATGATTTAAAGTACCACATACAGGAAGATATACATAGGTTGTAAGTGAATACTATGCCATGCTATTATATATAAGAACTTGAACATCCACGGATTTTAGTATATATGAGGATCCTGGAACCAATTCCCCATGGACACTGAGGGATGACTGTAATCTCATTTACTCTAATATACTTTTTGCTAATGTGATCATGTATCATACCTCTACATATGTTATAAAATCTCAGGAAAAAAATGATTTGACATTTGTTTTAAAAAGCCAGCTTTCTTTTAAATAAAGCATCAGAAGAAAAATTTGTGGGTGGTTTTCATTTCTTCCTATAGAGTTTCTGATATCATTGCCTTTTAGATTAAAAACTTTTAGTATTTCTCATATTTGTTGACAATATGAGAATTGTATAAGTTTTTAGCTCAAATTATTTTTATTTTATTTTTGAATGATATTTTGGCTAGATAAGGAATTGACTTGAACGTTGTTTTTTTTCTTTCTCTTAAAATATGTCATTCCATAGTAGGGTTTTTTCTCTTTTCTTGAGATAGAGTCTCACTCTGTCACCCTGAGTAGAGTGCCCTGTTGTAAGAGATCACAGCAACTTCAAACTCTTGGCCTTCAGCAATCCTCTTGCCTCAGCCTCCTGAGTAGCCAGGACTAATAGGTGCCCACCACAATGCCCGGCTAGTTTTTCTGTTTTTAGTAGAGACTGAGGTCCTGTTCTTGCTCAGGCTGGTCTGGAACTCCTGAGTGCAAGCAATCCACTCTCTTCGGCCTCCCAGAGTGCTAGAATTACAGGCATGAGCTACCATGCCTGTCCCATTCCACAGTTTTTTGTCTTCCATTATTCTAACAAGTCAGCTCTTGTTAATATTACATTATCCTGTGTTTAATGTCCCTTGTTTCCAGGCTGTTTTCAAGATCGTCTCTTTATCTTTGGTCTTCTGTAATATGACAATTCTATGTCTAGGATTATTCTTCTTTGTGTTTATTCTGCTTTAGTTTACCGAGCTTCTTGATTCTATTAGTTTTTTGCCAAATTTGAAAAATTTTTGGCCTTTATCTCTTAAAATTTATTTTTCTGCCTCATTTTCTCTTTCCTACTCTTAGATTCCAATATACATAAGTTTGTATAGTATTACAAAGTATTAGTGTAACTGCTTGCTCCTCTGGGATTCCAATATACATAAGTTTGATTGCTATACTATAGGTCATTGAGGATCTGTTCATTTTAGAAGTCTGTTTTCTTCTTGTTCTTTAGGTAGAATAATAGATTAATCTGTCATCAAGTTTACTAGCCCTTTCTTCTGCCACCTTTCATCTGCTGTTAAATGTATCCAGTAAACTTTTCAGGAATTATTTGGAAGGTATGAAAAAAAGGTATACATCTGAGCACCTCTTATAATTGCAGAAGTCAAATGTGACTTGAGTATTACAATTTGAATATATTTTTCTCCTTTCTTAAAATATATATACATTTTGGGGAAGACCCTCTGTATTATGTATAATTTCTAGGGGAAGTTTTCTTTTAAACTGTCTCTTTTCTTTATTAGTCCCCTTTTTAAGTTTTTCACTATATTTATTAGTATAATAGTTGATTTACAGTTACTATTTGATGACTTCAGCATCTGGACTGACTACCTTTTTCTCTTAACCATAGGTAATCTTTTTCTGTTAATTTACAAGTTTAATAATTTGTAATTGAATACAGTAAAATATGGATGATTGACACTTCAAATACTGTTATCTAAAAAACAGCTAAAATATTGGCTGATCATCTTGAATTTGTGGATGCTTTACTTTATACTTCATTAGGGAGGGTATGTTTCAGTTTTGCCCTTAGTCGAGAACAAATCCTTTAGGTTTTAAACATAGTTTTTATTCTAAGGCAGCACACCCTTCTGAGATTTCAAGGGAAACCCTGATGTGTTTCAAAAACCTCCTAACTTAGTAGAACCTAATTTTTATTATTCTATCTTGGTTATGTGTGAGAATGTCTTTGTTCATAGAAAATATACTCCAAAGTATTTACAGGTCATATCAACAGTTTACTCTCTTATGATTCAGGGAAAAAAAAATTTACCTGTACTGTCTTTGCAACTTGTTTATAAGTTTAAAATCATTACAAAATAAATGAAAAAATTAAATGTACCAATAACCCTGTCAAATTTTAAAAATTACATTTGTGGAACTCTAATACAGCTAAATGCTTGAAGAAATAAATGGTGAAATAAATTTGGGTAACATTCTGTTCTGGACAATTCACAATACATGTTAGCATGTCAAATATTTCTACAAATCATACATTAGACATATTATCATTTTTTCATTCTTCCAACTAAGTACATATAAATTATATAATTAAGACTTACTATATGAAAGGCAGTATTCTAATTAAGTGGAAAGATCTCTCCTCTCGATCACCTATATATCTGTCTAACAAGGGTACACGTAAACTTTTCTAGAACTAGAATATAAATGCTTTGATACAATGACTAAGCAAATGACATGACATCTGTGTTAACCAGCTTGATGAAAGTATTTCAAATTGTATATGAAAACAGTATAATGTACCCCATGTTTGCATTAATGTATACAGCTATCAATTAATAAAAAAAAAAAGAAAGATCTCTCCTCTCACAAGAGTTTACATTCTAGCACAAAAACACAGACAAGTAAGTAAATAAACTAATTTCAGATGAAGATAAATACTTTGAAGAAAATACAATTAGATGTTAGAATGGGAAGGTGAAAATACTGTTTTAGATAGTGTATCAATGAAAATCCTTTGAGGACATGATGTTCTAATTGAAACCAAATCGGCCAGACATGGAAAGATTTATGAGAAGACATAGGAGACACATGCAATATGAAGGAAATGAGCTAAATGTTCGTGGAAAAAAAGCTTCCCAATGAGCAAAACAATAAAATAGCAATTTGTGAGAAAAAATTTATTAAGTATCACACCACCTCCTCCCTCCCCCAAATTTGAAACCTGGTGTGACTTTAAACCTATTTATCAGTTATTCTAATAAAACAGCAATAACGGAATAATTATTTGAAATTTTTAACTTCTTTACTAACAATATAAGTTTGGGGAAGGGGTTCTGACTTTCTATTAGTTTATAACATCTGCCAAAACCAATCCCTATTTTTACTTTATATTTGAAAACAAAGATTCTTCCCTCTCTACATTGAAAAAGAAGTAAGTTGATTTTCTGGACAATGTCCCAATCTGTTGGGAAAATACCATGAAGACACGCAACTACAAAAAGTATTCCCTGAGCATACGACTATGTGCAACGACATTACTACTCACCCATTATGCAACAGTAACATTCACCTAAACCTAGGTCCTTTCCCAAAACTTCCAAGGCACTGAATTTTGGATGCTGGCAAAAAATAACTTCAATTATATGGGGGCAGGAGGCACATGAAGTTCATATGCTATCTAAAATAGTTTAATATTATAAATGGCACATGAACTTTATGGACACCCTGTATATCAGGAGGAAGGAAGAAAAACACATTATGATTAGAGGATATGAACTGCTTAATTGTTTGTATGAATGAATTAACTTTATGGACACAACAAGAAACAAAATCATAGGGTGTATATATAAATTGTCCCTCAGATAAATATTAGAAAATAAATTCTGAGCATCTAAGCGGAAACTGAGCAATATGCTAAGCCACATCAGGTTTAAAGAAGCTATGCCAGGGGAAGGGGCAAGATGGCTGAAAGGTACCAGCCTCTGACAAAAGCTCCCATCCAGAGAGAAGGATAAAGTCCAGAAAACACCCAACAAAGTCGAAGACTGGGAGCCCAGACAGGAAAGAAGAGTGATACCGGCACGCCACCTCTGCTGAGGTAAGCGGCAACTCCTAGAAAGCAATCTACAGGTACATAATATACCCCAAAGGATAAGTGTTTGTCCCCCCCACCCCAGATAGTTGTGCTTTTCCTTTGTTTTCTCTTCAACCGCTCCTCTGAGTCTCCTACAGGCAATGGATAAACTGAGGACCTATTATCTCACACCATGAGTGAGAGCTACTGACAGTGGGGTCTACTCCCCTGGAGGGACCCTGTTGAGACCCTGAACACCTTCTCCAAGGCAGAAAAGTGGAACTGGAGTTCGCACTGCCATTTTGAATTTCCAGTCCACCCTTCCCCCTTGCCTGGAGAGACAGTGAGAAGAGACCCAAGAGCAATGTCCTCCCACCCCTGTGGGACCAAGCCCCAGCTGGTCCTGCACTGGGAGAACTGCTTGAACCATGACTGCTCTGTGTCGACTAATCCTGCTGGCCAGTGCATCTCGCACCCGGCTGCTGTCCCCACTCCTGGGGGCTTTCTGGGGACTCCCTGGTGTCATGCACCGAGGACTGATCCACCCAGCCAGTGCATCCCCCATGCACAGGTTGCTAGCCCTGCTCCTTGGGGGCTCCCTGGGGGCTCCCTGGCGGTGCGCACCAAGGACAGATCCATCCAGCTAGCACATCCCCTGTGCGGCTGCCTGCCTGTTGCTGTCCCCGCTCCTTAGGAGCTCCCCGGTGGCACAAACCAAGGACTGATCCATCCAGCCACCACATCCCCTGCATGGCTACCTACAGGTTGCTCCCCCCCAACCCCCTCTCTGGTATTCCAGGCCTAGTCTGAGAACTGCAAGAGGATGGCCAGTTGAGAGGCAACCACACTGGAGCGGTGATACCCCAAGGTGAAGAGCAAAAGCTGCAGCAGTGGGAACGATAAGCCTTACACTCCTAAGGCTTTTCAGGGTAGACACACCCTGTCTCTCTAGACAACCAGAAGAAGCCACTGGCAGAACGGTTTTAGGGATGGTCTTCGAAAGGTGCAAATTCAGCATGGGGCGGAATCAGCAGAAAAACCCTGGTAACCAGAACAACCAGAGTAGATCAACTCCCCCAAGGAAGGATGGGCATATGCAACTGAAGATCCCTTCCATAAACAGATGGCTGAGATGTCAGAAATCGACTTCAGAATCTGAACAGCGAATAAGATCAACAGAATGGAGGAAGGAGAGAACTAGAATTTCAAATTATTCAAAAGCTGTCTCAAGAATTCATGTTTCAAAGATAAAATGACCAAAGACTATGACACACTGAAGCAAGAGGTTGCAGTTCTCAAAGATCTGAAAAGTACAGTTGAATCCCTTGGTCAGAGAATGGAGCAGGCAGAAGAAAGGATCTCTGACACTGAAGACAAAGATTTTGAACGCGCCCAAGAATGCAAAAATGAAGACAAATGGAGAGCAAAAACGGATCACTCACTCAGAGAGCTCTGGGATAATTCGAAGAAAACTAGTATTTGCCTTATAGAAATCCCTGAAGGTGACGAAGTTGCTTCACAAAACACAGAGAAATTATAAAAGAGAACTTTCCAGACATGCCAAGAGATTCTGAAATTCAGATAGCAGACAGTTTCATAACCCCAGTGTGACTCATCCCCCAGGCATATCATAATCAACTTCACTAAAGTTAACATGAAAGAGAAAATTCTGAAAGCAGCTAGACACAAGAAAACCTTAATCTACAAGGGGAAGAATATTAAAATGACTAGATCTCTCTGCTGAAACCTTTCAGGCTAGAAGAGGGTGGTCATTGACCTTTAATCTCCTAAAACAAAATAACTTTCAACCCAGAATCCTGTATCCAGCTAAACTGAGTTTCATTTATGATAGAGAAATTAAATACTTTAATAACATTCACATGTTGAAACCAGTCCTCCAGGACATTCTCAGACCTATCCTCCATAATGATTAGCGCAATCCTCCACCACATAAATAAACCCACCCTCTTGAGTTTTGATCAAATTTCCCACCCCTTTGAATTTTGATCAAATTTCAATCTCCACAGTGGCAAAAGGATTAGACATCCACTGGACTTTCAAAAAACTCAATACCCAAAATTATACAGGCTTATCAATATTCTTAATCAATGTGAATGGCTTAAATTGTCCTCTAAAGAGGCACAGGCTGGCTGACTGGATACAAAAACTCAGGTCAGATATCTTCTGCATCCAAGAAACTCACCTTACTTTGAAAGACAAGCATAGACTCAGGGTGAAGGGATGGTCATCTATATTCCAGGCTAATGGAAAGCAGAAAAAAGCAGGTGTTGCAATTTTATTCGCAGATGCAATAGGCTTTAAACCAACAAAAGTGAGCAAGGACAAAGATGGTTACTTTATATTTGTTAAGGGTAATACTCAATATGATGAGTTTTCAATTATCAATATTTATGCACCCAACCAGAATGCACCTAAATTTATAAGAGACACTCTAACAGACATGAGCAACCTGATTACTCCCAGCTCCATCATAGTCAGAGATTTTTATACCCCATTGGCAGTGCTGGATAGATCCTCCAACAAGAAGCTTAGCAAAGAAATCTTAGATTTAAACTTAACCATTCAGTATTTGGATTTAATGGACAGCTACAGAACATTTCACCCTAATAAAACTGAATACACATTTTTCTCATCAGCCCATGGAACATACTCCAAAATAGACCACATCCTAGGACACAAGTCTAACCTCAGCAAATTTTAAAGGACAGAAATTTTTCCTTGCATCTTCTCAGATCACCATGGAATAAAAGTTGAACTCAGTAATAACAGGAATCTGCAGACCCAGACAAAAACATGGAAGCTAAATAACCTTATGCTCAATGATAGTTGGGTCAGAGACAAGATCAAGAAGGAAATTACCAAGTTTTTGGAACAAAATGATAATGAAGAGACAAGTTATCAGAACCTCTGGGAAACTGCAAAGGCAGTCCTAAGAGGGAAATTTATCACACTGCAAGCCTATCTCAAGAAAATGGAAAGAGAGGAAGTAAACAACTTAATGGGACATCTCAAGCAACTGGAAAAGGAAACCCAGCAGAAGAAAAGAAACAACCAAAATTAGAGCAGAATTAAATGAAATTGAAAACAAAAGGATTATACAACAGATTAACAAGTCAAAAAGTTGGTTTTTGGAAAAGGTCAATAAAATTGATAAACCCTCGGCCAACCTAATCAAGAGAAAAAAGAGTTAAATCTCTAATTTCATCAATGAGAAATGGCAAAGACAAAATTACAACAGACCCCTCAGAAATTCAAGAAATCCTTCATGAATACTATAAGAAACTTTACTCTCAGAAATATGAAAATCTGAAGGCAATTGACCAATACTTGGATGCAGGCCACCTTCCAAGACTTAGTCAGAACCAAGTGGAAATGTTGAACAGGCCTATATCAAGTTCTGAAATAGAGTCAACTATACAAAATCTCCCCAAAGAGAAAAGCCCGGGACCAGGTGGCTTCACGTCAGAATTCTACCAAACTTTTGAAGAGGAACTAATACCTATACTACTTAACCTTTTCTAAAATATAGAAAAAGACGGAATACTACCCAACACATTCTATGAAACAAACATCACCTTGATCCCCAAACCTGGAAAAGACCCAACAAGAAAAGAAAATTATAGACCAATATCACTAATGAATATTAATGCAAAAATATTCAACAAGATCCTAACAAACAGAATCCAGCAACACATCAAATAAATTATATACCATGACCAAGTGGGTTTTATCCCAGGATCTCAAGGCTGGTTCAACATACGTAAATCTTTAAACATAATTCATCACATAAACAAATTAAAAAACAAAGACCATATGCTCCTCTCAATTGATGCAGAAAAAACTTTTGATAATATCTAGCATCCCTTCATGATCAGAACACTTAAGGGAATTGGCATAGAAGAGACTATTCTCAAATTGATAGAGGCGATCTACAGCAAACCTACAGCCAATATTGTATTGAATGGAATTAAATTGAAATCATTTTTACTCAGATCAGGAACCAGGCAAGGTTGTCCATTGTCCCCATTGCTCTTTAACACTGTAATGAATGTTTTAGCCATCATAATCAGGGAAGAAAAAGCAATCAAGAGTATTCGCATAGGATCAGAAGAGATCAAACTTTCACTCTTCGCAGATAACATGATTGTATGCTTGGAAAATACCAGGGACTCCGCTACAAAACTCTTAGAAGTGATCAAAGAATACAGCAGTGTCTCAGGTTACAAAATCAACACCCATAAGTCAGTAGCCTTTATATATACCAACAATAGTCAAGCTCTCTATTCCGTTCACAGTAGTGCCAAAGAAGATGAAATATTTTGGAATTTACCTAACAAAGGACGTGAAAGATCTCTATAAAGAGAACTATGAAACTCTGAGAAAAGAAATAGCTGAAAATGTTAACAAACGGAAGAACATACCATGCTCATGGCTGGGAAAAATTAACATTGTTAAAATGTCTATACTACCTAAAGCAATATATAATTTTAATGCAATACCTATTAAAGGTCCATTGTCATACTTTAAAGATCTCAAAAAAATAATACTTTGTTTTATATGGAATCAGAAAAAACCTCTAATAGCCAAGACATTACTCAGAAACAAAAACAAAGGAGGAGGAATCATGCTACCAGACATCAGACTATACTATAAATCCATAGTGATCAAGACAGCATGGTATTGGCACAAAAATAGAGAGGTAGATGTATGGAACAGAATAGAGAACCAAGAGATGAACCCAGCTACTTACCGCTATATGATCTTTGACAAGCCAATTAAAAACACTGAGTGGGGAAAAGATTCCCTATTTAACAAATGGTGCTGGGCAAACTTGCTGGCAACCTGTAGAAGACTGACATGGGACCCACACCTGTCACCACTAACTAAGATAGACTCTCACTGGATTAAAGATTTAAATTTAAGACATGAAACTATAAAAACACTAGAAGAAAGTGTAGGGAAAACTGTTGAAGAAATTGGCCTGAGCGAATATTTTATGAGAAGGACCCGGGGCAATTGAAGCAACATCAAAAATACACTACTGGGACCTCCTTAAATTAAAAAGCTTCTGCATAGCCATGGACACAGTAAGAAAAGCAAGTAGACAACCGTCAGAATGGGAAAAGGTATTTGCTGGTTATGTATCTGACAAAGGTTTAATAACCAGAATCCACAGACAACTCAAACGTATTAGCAAGAAGAGAACAAGTGATCCCATCTCAGGGTGGGCAAGGGACTTGAAGAGAAATTTCTCTGAAGAAGACAGACGCATGGCCTACAGATATATGAAAAAATGCTCACCATCCTTAATCATCAGAGAAATACAAATCAAAACTACTTTGAGATATCATCTAACTCCAATAAGATTAGCCCCTATCGGGAGGTGCCTGTGGCTCAGTGAGTAGGGCGCCAGCCCCATATACTGAGGGTGGCGGGTTCAAACCCAGCCCCGGTCAAACTGCAACAAAAAATAGCCGGGCGTTGTGGCGGGCGCCTGTAGTCCCAGCTACTTGGGAAGCTGAGGCAGAAGAATTGCCTAAGCCCAGGAGTTGGAGGTTGCTGGACCGACTCCACTGCACTCTACCGAGGGTGAAAAAGTGAGACTCTGTCTCTACAAAAAAAAAAAAGATTAGCCCCTATCACAAAATCCCAAAATCAAAGATGTTGGCGTGGTTGTGGAGAAAAGGAAACACTTCTACACTGCTGGTGGGAATACAAACTAATACATCCCTTTGGAAAGTCATCTGGAGAACACTTAGAGAACTAAAAATAGATCTGCCATTTGATCCTATAATTCCTCTGCTAGGTATATATCGAGAAGACCAAAATTCACACTATAATACATATATTTGTACCAGAATGTTCATTGCAGCCCAATTCATAATTGCTAGGTCATGGAAGAAGCCCAAGTGCCCATCGACCCATGAATGGATCAATAAACTGTGGTATATGTACGCCATGGAATACTATGCAGCCATAAAGAAAGATGGAGACTTTACCTCCTTCATGTTTACATGGATGGAGCTGTAAAATATTCTTCTTAGCAAAGTATCTCAAGAATGGAAGAAAAAGTATCCAA
>CAUYQV010185478.1:0-55288 GCA_963574575.1 Galagoides demidoff
CGCCTGTAGTCCCAGCTACTTGGGAGGCAGAGGCAGGAGACTTGCTTGAGCCCAGGAGTTGGAGGTTGCTATGAGCTGTGATGCCATGGCACTCTACCCAGGGGGATAGCTTGAGGCTCCGTCTCAAAAAAAAAAAGAAAACTCCCAAAGTCTCCATGAGCCAGGGGTAAGTTTGACTGCACTAGTGATAATTAAAACAGCCCACAGTGTTTCAGCCCTTAGCAGGGGCCAGTCTTTCAGACAGTCTACTGAGGGAGGGACTCAGTAGCCAATAGGTAATAGCCAATGAGGAAACAGAGGGTAAAGTTGGGAAAGTGTTGCCTGAATCGCACAATATGTTGGTGTTGATGTTAGGTAATTGCCCCAGAAAGTCCATCTCCTAGTCACAAAAATCACCTCATCTTCCTGTCCCACTTACCCGCTGAAAAATTAAAAACTTATGACCTGACCCTAACAGCTCTTCATTGGCTATTCTACCATCCCGTCATCATTCTGAGACTTCCCCTAATCGAACCTATATAAGAATGTGCTTTCTTTTGCTCTCTCTTTTCTCTCTCCGTGGTGCTGCTCTGCAGCCTCCCTCCCTCACCAATAAAGACCTTTCATACAAGCCCTAGTAGTCTGTGAGATCTCTGCTAGTCAAGTGCCACTCTTCCAGTTGAAACCAACACCAGCTCATCCCAGAGGTCCCCACTGACAGCCACTGCTTGGGGTAACCATGGGTTGAAGGGCAAGGCTCTGGTAAAGGCAGCATGTGAGCAGAACAGAAAGGGCCAGCTGGAGACCCCACAGACAGTGACCCACACAGCACAGCACCAAGGCACAACAAAGAGCTTCTGGCTGGAGGGCCTGGCCCACATTCCATGAGCCTCTAATCTACAGAGGAAATCCACAGCAAGCCCAAATGTCTCCCTTCTCCATGCTGAGCTGACTAACTCTCATCGGACATCTCTCCCTGCTTATAACCCTCCCATGGTCTCCCATCTGCTCACCTCTGGAATCCAGACACAGCTCTTTTTTTTATTATTATTAAATCATAGCTGTGTACATTAATGCAGTCATGGGGTACAGTGTGCTGGTTTTATATGCAATTTGAAAGACTTTCATCCAACTGGTTAACATAGCCTTCATGGCATCCTCTCATACACAGCTCTTTACCTGAAACACTCCACTGCCTGACCACCAGCAGCACCACCTTCCCCACTCTGCACACCACACACAGCAGTCCCCCTTGCCCTTCAGCCACAATAGGAAGGAGCGCCAGGGTATCCACTGGCTGCACTCTTTAGGCCCTCCTGTATCCCTGTCCACCCCCAACCTTCGGCATTATCACCAATGGCTAGTTCTCCTCACAGAAAAACATGGCTACAGGGGCCCCCTCAGACCTGTGAGGCAGGGTCCATCCGGCTCACTTCCTGTCCCCTTCCTGGTAGGCCACCCCCTCTCACTCAGGGATCCAGGTTCCACAACCCATTTCCCTGGAGTTTGAGACAAAGTCCTTCAGGACATTTGGGTTTGGAGACATGTCAGCATTTGTTGGCCTGAACAGCAAGGCCAAGGCAGGAGCCACCAAACCAGCCTTCCTGTCTGATTGCATCAGGGCTGGGAGAAGGTGTGAGAATAAGAACCTGTCAGATAGCACTTGGGATGGGGCGTGGTACCCAGGGTCATCAGTCCTATTCTCAATGTCCAGACCTTGCTTGTGAGGTCCAAGACTTTGAGTTAAGGGCCCTCTGCACCCTTTGTCCTCTCCAGGAAGGGACACTTTCCAGCAGCCCTCTATGTGCACACAGTGGTTGCAACACTCTGAAATGCTTCCCTGGATCCCTGAGGAGTCAGACTTAGCCACTGAAGCTTCCTTTGCTCTGAGACCCCTGGTCGCCTGAGGGCCTCACCCTCGGAATTTCACACAGTCTGCTGCATCTCAGAAATGGGCACCAAGATTCAAATGCTTTTTTCTCGGGGCCAAGTGGGAATTTCATTCACCACAAAACACTTGTGGTTTCTGGCGGATTCATTTCCACCATGCAAAATAGGCTTCCCCCAAACTGGGGCAACCCATTGGCCAGGACTTAAGTGGTATGACCTGGCTGGTGCCATTGTAGGAATATTCTTGAATACCAGAATTCATGTAGCTTCCTCCCAGACATAAGGCACTTTACCCTACAAATGAGAAAGAAATTAATCTCCTTAGCACTGTGGGTAGTGACTTACCTCCTCAGCATCCTAGCAATCCATCTGACCAGTGGGGTGAGAGCACTCAGACCACTCTTTCAAACTCATCCCCACCCAGCGGAGACCCTGTTGCTTCTGCTTACCAGTTCTCCAGTGGGGTTTCAGCCAACCCACCAAAATGAACGCATTATCATCAGACCATCACAAATGTGCACAACGTGAATGCTCTTTGCCATCCCAAACACGGGCCAAATGTAGTGGATGGCTGTAAACTGAGGCCCACCAATCCAGGAACACCAAATATCCATTATTTACTTACTGTAGTAATTTGTTTCTGACTCACAGCCCGTTCCATGGGGTGACCAGAAATTCAGTCTCAGGAATTATTGGCTCCCTACACAAATGCCAAGGAGGCACCAGGTACCACCCTGGGTGCTGCCCCACCTAACTAATCCCTTCAGACATGGAAGCTGTTTTTCCAAAGGGAAGGTTGGAACCTTCGGCATTTTAAAGGTATACAGAGAGAAGGAAAAAGGGGGGGAGGACAGAGCAGATGAGGTAGTGATTACATTCTTATGAGGCCCAAGAAATCAACATTCTACATAAAATAAAGGAGTGAAGGAAGCATCAGTTATGTAAATGGAAGAATGGATGAGCAATGTAAGCAGAGAGACTGATATTTTAAGAAAAAACAAACAAAAATGCTGGAAATCAAAAGCCCCGTAACAGAAATGAAGAATGTCTTTGATGGGCTCACTAGGAAACTCCAGATGGATGAGAGAAAATTCAGTGAGCTTGAAGATATGTCAGTAGACCCTTCTCAAACTGAAATATAAAGAGAAAAAAAGAAAAATCAGAATAGAATGTCCAAGAAATTTGGGACAATAACATATGACGTACACATAATGGGAACACCAGGAGGTGAAGAAATAAAGGAAAAAAAGAAATATTGAAGTAATAATGGGTTAGGATTCTCTAAAATAAATGACAGACACAAAACTATAGATTCCAGAAGCTCAGAGAACACTAATCAGGATAAAGAAAAATCACATTCTAATTTTCAGAAAACCAAAGACAAAGAGGAAATCTTGAAAGAAGCCAGAGAAAAACCTTTTTTACCTATAGAGAAACAAGGATAAGAATGATATCAGATTTCTCTTCGCAAATCATGCAAGCAAGAAAGGAGGGGCATGAGATGTTTACAGAAAATATCACCAATCTAGGAGTCTATATTTAACCAAATTATTCCTCAGAAGTAAAAGATCATAGACCTAAATGTAAAACACAGGACTATAAAACTTCTATTAGAGAACGTAGAAGAAAATCTAGCTAACCTAGGGTTTAACACTAAGTTTGAATATAACACCAAAAGCACAATCCAGAAAAGAAAAAAAACTGATGTTTGACTTTATTAAAATTAAAATGCCTGCTCTGTGAAAAAAAACTGCTAAGAGAATGAAAAGTCAACCTATGAACGGGGAGAAAATATTTGCAAAACACATCTAATAAAGGAACTATACCAAAGTATACAAAGAGCCCTTAAAACTCAACAAGAGAGGCTTGAAGCCTGTGGCTCAAGTGGCTAAGGTGCCAGTCACATACACCTAAGGTGGCAGGTTCAAATCCAGCCTGAGCCCACCAAAACAACAATGACAGCTGCAACCAAAAAAAAAAAAAAAAAATAGCCGGGCATTGTGGCAGGCGCCTGTGGTCCCAACTACTTGGGAGGCTGAGGCAGGAGACTCGCTTGAGCCCAGGAGTTGGGTTGCTGTGAGCTGTGATGCCACAGCACTCTACCCAGGGGGAAAGCTTGAGGCGCTGTCTAAAAAAAAAAAAAACTCAACAAGAGAATAATTCAATCTAAAATGGATAAAAGTTCTAAATGAATTCCTCACTAAAGAAAATACAAAACAGCATATAAGCATATGAAAAGATGCTCAACATCATAAATTATCAAGGAATTGTAAATTAAAACAATGAGACACCACTATACATCTATTAGAATGGCTAAAATCCCAAACTGACAATACCAAAAGCTGAAGAAATAGAGCTGTCAATTCATTGCTGGTGGGAATGCAAAATGGTAGTCATTTTCGAATAATCTGGTAGTTTCTTACAAAACAACGTAAACTCTTAACACACAATCCAATAATTGTGTCCGTAGGTCTTCATGCACATAAATCAAAAACTTACATGTAGGCACAAACATGGTGAATGTTCCTAAAACCTGCCAGACTTTCTGTAAGGAGTGTGGCAAGCACCAGACTTTCTGTAAGAAACGTGGCAAGCAAGCACCAGCCCCATAAAGTGGCACAGTACAAGAAGGACAAGAACTCCATGCCCAGGGAAAGTGGCATTATGACAAGGAAGCAGACTTTCTGGAAAAAGGCTAAAACTACAAAGAAGATTGTGCTATGGCTTGAGTGTGTGGAGCCCAACTGCAGATCTAAGAGAATGCTAACTATCAAGAGATGCAAGCATTTTGAACTGGGAGAAGGTAAGAGAAAGGGCCCGGTGATACCGTTCTAAACATCTTTTTGTTTTAGCACTAAGACAATAAAATCCTGAGATTATGTTCTAAATAAATACTTACATCTACATGAACCTGCACAGGAATGTTTATTTATAGTCACTAAAAACTGGAAGCAACCAAGATGACCTTTAAAAGACAGATGAATAACTGAACTGTTGTGTATCAGGAAAGCCATGCAATGGAATTATTCAATGCTAAAAAGAAAGAACCTGTCAAGCCACTCGGAGAGAGGAAATTTATAGGTAAAAAGAGCCATCCTGAAGGGCCTAACCACTATATGATTCCAATTACGTGACACTCTGGAAAAGGCAAAAGTACAGTGCGAGTAAAAAGATCAGTGCTCGTTAAAGGTTGGAAGAAGAGGGTAGGGGTGAATAAGTAGAGCACGAGGGATTTTTAGAGCAGTGAAACTACTCTGTATGATACTATAATAGTGGCTATAAATGAGCCTTCGTGTAAACTATGAATTTTACTTAACAATGATGTGTGAAGACTGCTTCATCAATTGTAACCAGTGATCCAACTAAACAAGATGTTAAAAATGGGAGGAATAGTGAGGGGGGTGGGGCAAGGGGGTATAAAGGAACTCTCTACTTTCTGCTCAATTTTATGTAAACCTAAAACTTATTTTTTAAAAGTTTATTAATTTTTTAAAGGTTCAAAAATCTAAAGACAGATTTTTTTCCTAGAGAAAAATCTTAATTTTAATGGTTAAAAATTTTGTACATTACTTACAAGGGAAAAAAATCAATTTAGCAACAGACATCTCTTCCACAACACTGCATTCTGTCTTATAGTGCCTGCCCTTGCGCAAAGTCCTCTCATTGCCTTCTACATTGTATTTCCCTCCTGAAAATTCCAACAGTGATCAAAGAAACTGGTATGGAAAGGGAGTAACATAAAGATGCTGAGAAAACAAAATGCGAAGTAAGAAACTGAATCTTCCTTAAGGAGACAAATACTCTTTCATTAGAGGAAAATGGTAAAGCCAACACTTGGGCCTACATGGCCTTTGTGGAGTCACTACCATGTTGCAAATATCCATCTTTCTGGAGGATACAGTATATTCAGTATAACCCAGAGAGAAAAACAAGTTAACTATTTGCTAATAAACCAATTTCATGTCCTATTGCTGCTGTAATAAACTACCAAAAACTTAGTGCCCTAAAACACCACAAATTTATCTTACAGTTCTTGAAGTCACAAGTCCGAAATGAGTGTCACTGCGCTAAAATCCAGGTGTCAGCTGGTCTATGTAGACCTTCCTACTATAGGTTCTAGGGGAAAATTATCCTCCCCTTTTCCAGGTTCCACAGGCTGCCCACTTTCTGTGGCTCATGGCCCCTTCCTCTATCTTTAAAGCCAGCAGCACTGGGTCAAATAATTCTCACTCTGCCATCTAGTTCTCCTTTTTTCTATATCCTCCAACTGCTTTTAAGGAGCCTGAAATTATACTAGGCCCAGCTCAATAATCCTCGATACCCCCCCGCCTCATCTTAAAGGCAGGTGATTAGCTACTTTCATTCTTCTTTGCCAGGTAGCCTAACACATTCACAAGTAGGTCCTTGGGAAGAGGACACAGAATATTAAAGAGGCCATTATTCTGCCTATGAAATGTCAAAAGAAAGGGTGGCGCCTGTGGCTCAAGGAGTAGGGCACCAGCCCCATCTGCCAGGGGTGGCAGGTTCAAGCCTGGCCCTGGTCAAAACTGCAAAAAAAAGGAAAAGTCAAAAGAAATTAAATGTAGGTATATTCTGTCCCCTTTCTTAGGTACAGCCATCTGCTATGATTCAATGTTAAAAGTTTTCTTGCTGAAAAATTATTTAAATTATCAAAAATACAAATTGTATGTTTTTGATAATTATGAAGAAAAAAGTAAAGCACCATGGGATTAAAGTGACGATTCAATACACCTCATTGGCTAGTATGGTCAATAATCTGTCGCAGAACTTAGAATTAACTCTCTAAGGTTGTCAGATAAAAACAGAGTCTTGGTGGTGCCCATACTCAATGGGTAGGGCACCAGCCACATACACCGAGGCTGGCAGGTTCAAACCCAGCCCAGGCCAGCTAAAACAACAATGCCAACTGCAACAAAAGAATAGCTGGGCGTTGTGGCAGATGCCTGTAGTCCCAGCTACTTGGGAGACTGAGGCAAGAGAATAGCTTATGCCCAAGAGTTTGAGATTGCTGTGAGCTGTGACGCCATAGCACTCAACCCAGTACGACAGCTTGAGACTTTCAAACAAACAAACGAAAAATGGAGTCTTTGGTCTCAGTGAAAGAGGGGAAAAGCCAGGGAGGATTTCAAGATTTACATGCAACTGTCACAATTCACTGTATCTCTTACACAAAGGGTTCACAGAACACTAGTTTATGAGAGTTAGTTAAGTAAACACAATCTGAACTCTGTGCACTAGCAACAGAGACTGGGTCAAGGGACAGGGGCAGGAAGGACATTTAGTCTTTATTACACCCTTTTACCTTTTGAAATGTATACCATGTATTTATTGCCTATTCAAAATATACACCAACTTTAAAAAGAACACATTATGTGGCCCAATCCATGGGAAGGTTGAAGGCCATTCTTTTTCACCTAGGGTCCATTGGAGGAGGGCATTAGCCCCTCAGGCACTCCCCGCATCTGGGATCTCTAGCACCTATACCAACGGAGCTGGCTGCAAGCACTGAGAAAGACAAGCATAAGACAGCAAGACCAAACGTCCTGACTGTTCAAAGGGAAAAGAGAGGTGGCTCAGCTATAACCAGGTTATAATAGACCACACCTATATATTTTAAATTGAGCAATAAAAACAATGTCCAGGTCTACAAGATGTATAACATAAAAAGAGTACATTTAGCAATATGAATCTAACCTCTGTTTACACTTTAAAAACAAGATTTGGCTAAGAATGAGGAAAAAAAAGAGTATTAATGTTTTCAAAATTTGTAGGTGATGCCTCATGTTCCAAACAACTAGAAAAGATAAAAGAAAACATAATCCGAACAATGAAAAGACAGGAAAAGTAGATTCTAGGACAAAACATTTATACCAGACAAAAATGTCAGAAGATCACACAAAACGGTTAAACATCTACACCTAAGGCAGGTGTAGGTGCACACACACATTCAGCTAGAAAATCTGCTAACGCATCCAGAAAGAAAACAAAGGTGGTGACATTAGTAACAGTATATTACACGGAACAAAAAGGGCCGCTTCGCAAGGACATGATGAGTCTGAATCACCTGGGTTCAAAATGTGTAAACCTGAAAACAGTTCAAAGTATAGGAAAGCTTAAAAACAATAGTAGCAGACTTGAACTTATTCACCTGTATCACTCGGTGTTTGTAAATTGAAACGGACCTAAGCAACTTTTAAGCAAAAAGGAAGAATCAAGAGGCACAGAACTGACAGAAGCTGAGCTCCCGTGCAGAGTGCCAATGAGTAGAGAAGGCAGACAACCTGAATGTACCCCACACTGGTACCCGCAAAAGCAAGGGAGGCAGGCAGCAGGGGAGACACATTGTCACCTGCAGCACGCTGGTGCACAAACTCCAGTCCAGTTCAACTCAGCTCACTGGCTGTTCTAAGCCAACTCTGCCCTGTGGTAGTGGTAAATGCCAAAGCAGGCCAAGCACGCAGCTTCTGGTCACCCTCATGGGTTACAGCTGCAGCATAACCTCTTCCCTTTCCCTGATCAACTGAATATAACAGTAATCTGTGATGATCATTTCCAAAAATTAACCTAAAAAAAAATGGCACTTGAGGATACTCATCTGGAAGAATTTTCCATCATAAGGAAAAGAGTCCTTCATTCATGATATTCACGGTAGTTATAGAGTTGACAGTTGAAAAAATACTTTAAACATTGTCTTCCTTTTGTAGTCTCATACATTTAGTCAAAGTGGGTATTTCTTTAAATTTTTCCAACTATCATTTGTCAAAGAAATTATGCAAACTATAAGGCTAAAGAATAAACACTTTAAAAATAAGAATTCATACTCCAAGGAAGTAAGAATCTTTCAACTTTTATTTCTAGGATACATTCATCTGGAACCTTTTTGTTTCTTTACAATTTTCCCCCTAAGAGAAATGAATACAATAAAAATATAATCCAACTACCAGCAATGTTTGTAACCAGAAAAGAATCTAAAATCTCTGGTGTGATAATATAGGTTTTTTTAAAAAATATAAACTTCATACCAGAAATAAAGCCTGAATATTCTCTTTCTTTAAAAATATAATTTTTCCTTCTTTGTTCTTTCTGTAAATCTTATAATCAACCTGTTTGTTCTAAAGTCTATTTTTAAACCAATAATTGTAACACTATAGATTGTTTTCCTACTTTGTATCTTGTTCTGCACTGTGAATCATTAACTAATAATTGCAAAAGCCTTTTAAAAAATGAGATGCCACTAGGTTGTAGCAAGATTCTTCAAGATATACTGAAAATTTAAAAAAAAAAAAAAAAAAGTGCACTAGCAAACAGAAACCTACTTAACACATTGTATTCTATCCTGTTTCTGAAAGTAGAAAATGTACACAAAGTACTTTTGCAAACTGTGAAGCTCCAATGGAAACATTTTTTTAAACTGTTTTGACTGAAAGGCTGCTGACTGGGATAGAATGTTAGGGGCACAAGGCTGTGTGAAATCTTTTTTTTCCCTGCAATTCCTTAGGTTGGGGAGAGGGGTTAGAAATTGCAAAGAAGTTGGGACATGGGAACAGGGATATCTCACAAAGACTGACTGGTTTGCAGTGACTTATGATTTTTTCTTAACTGAGAATAAAAACCAAGGAGCACAGGAGTAGCTCTCACACTTTACACCAGACTAAGTACTCAGGCCATCTGTCGCCAACTAGGAGTAAGAAGTTAAACAGTTCTTCCCTCATTTCTAACCAGTTTCTCTATGCAGTGCTTCATTATCTCAAGTATAATCTATTTTAAAATAGGATCTAAAACCCAAAATAAATGGTCCACAGATGATCTCCTTCCTTAATTTAGGAAGATAATAATAATAATAACCTACTTAACGAACATAGGTACAACATTACCTGAACCTCAGAGGGGTACTCTCCCAATTCAAACAAACAGCATTATCCATATCAACTTTTTAGGGTATGTGCTAGAACACAAGAAGCTAAACTAAGCAAAGGGATTAAGTTTCAGCAACAAAACAATCCCAGTGAGGGCTCCCTTGTTTGCTAGAATGTAAAACAGACAAAAAAGAAGCTTCTTTCCATAAGTCACCTTAATGAAATTGCACAGGCCTATGAAGACAAACCAGCAACAAAGGCTGCAGAAACTTGGTCATTTGTACCTAGACATGGGTAACTAAAAAGAAAGTAGTATCTTATCTAAAATATAAGTGAACTGACAGGAGGGAATGGGTCGAAGTTGCTGGGTTTAAAAAAATTTTGCTAACAGAGTTGAGTACAACAGGGATGCTGTGCCTCGGGGCCTGTGAGGCCTCCCTTCTAAAGCTTCTGAGCCATGTCCTGGGGCTCTCCGGGAATGGGCTATATGGCCTTAGACTTCTCTTTCGGCCCTCAGATGCATGTACCTTTCCTTTAGTGCCCTCTTTCCCCAAGAGAATATTCAGGCCAGTTTGTTTTTTTTTTCTTTTTCTGCATTAGTAAGAATTATAAGCTAGCAATGTGGAATACCCCTAACTCTGAGTGTCTTATGTTAGTATAAGATATCTCGAGTAATAAGAATATTGAACTTAAATACCATTTACAGAAGAGTCAAGCTCCAGTCACACTTTGATGAATCAAAAGTATTGAAACTTAGCAATGATAAGTGAAAAACTATTTTTGGCAAGGCTTAACTGTTGGACTTTAAACCAATTTCAATATTTCATGTAACCAAAGGTCATTTATACTGAGTTAACATGCCTTCATATTTTCTACATACAACAAAGATTTTTTTTTAAATACACATATTCTTTAAACCAATTCACTTCCTTTTACAATCATACCTTCAGTCTAACATTTAAAATATAAATCCAAACTGTCAATGAAAACAATAGTGGACCATGTGACAGTATCATTTTTAAATGAAACAATAATGCAAGAAAAGTTCAGCAGTAGGACTCAGAAATAACCATAAATAGATTCATTGGCAATCTGCTCATACACCTAACATGTTCAGAAACCTCAACAGCCCCCTGTGACGTCAGACCCCTCATTCCTTTCTCGTTTTCTCATTCCATGGCACGTGTCTTCACTATTTTTACTGAGGTTTACACAGCAATTAGATAGCCCAACAGCAGAGATTAATATTAAATACACAGCCTATTCCAGAGTTGGCAGATTTTCCCAACAATTGTTTTGTGTGCTCCCTGAATTATAAAATAGCCCAATCTTTTAAGAGAAAAAAAAAAAATTAAAGGGCTTATATCTATTCACATATGTTGTACAGTAAATGTCACCAAGTTAAGACAATAAGGTGGATAAAAGGAAGAAAAGGTATGGTAAATTTTCTCTGAACAATTCCACCACATTAGACGGTACTGTCAATGATAAATATTTACTTTAACAAGCCATAGGAAAAAAAAATAAAAGAATTATTACCAGAATTTGCATCAATTTCTTAGAGAAGCAAACAATAAAACATTAAATATACAAATTTACTTGTATATTTATTTGAAGAATCTTTGGTACCAAATGTGTGTTTCTTCCACATTATAGGACTTTTTAAAATAAATGTCAAAAATTAACTTACTAATCAGCATATGAAAGATAAGTTATGGTACTATTCTTTTGGTTTAGTTTCTGTATAAAATGTCCTTGAACCTATTCACTTGCACTATTCATGCATTTAAACACAGTATCTGTTTAACTTATGCACATACAAAATGAGAGACTAATACCAGAAAGAAATTAGCCAGTAATGAGAATCAATGACAAAACATAACAATGACAACTGTTCTTAAGTAATTTATTTTTAAATTATAAGATTTACAATGTCTTGATTATGCAAAATAGCATAATGGAAATTAAACCAAATCAAGAAACTAAAAGAGAAAGAAAGCTTAGTGTTCTTGAATATCCATACTTAAATCCATCTTTGTAAGTATCTGATGTCCCAACCATGTCTTATGTAGAAAATATAATAGTTTCAAATGTTTCACTTGCAGGTTTAATTTCTCATTTTCACTTTTTATGAACTGTAATGTAATTTATTTCAAATCCTATTATACCCCACTGCAACAGCAGCAAATCTCACGTGTATAATCAAATGTGGAACTGGGGCACAGCTTTTTGCTTTTAGCCGAGACAGAGATTACACACTGCATTCTGTACAGTAGAGTACATTATATTAACCAGAGCGTAGAGTTTAGTACACTTATTGCAGGGTTGGTATTTCTTTCCCTCTGATCTAAACCAGCTGAGCTCCTGAGCAGACATTTTACTGCTGTGGATAGTAAGACTGCTGTGGGGGCTGAGGGAAAGGATATGAAGGCTGCTGGGGTCCTGGGTATGGAGCCTGTCCAGGGCTCTGGTGATACACCGGTGGATACGGCATGTTATACTGGCCATAGGCGTAAGGATTATAGCCCATGGGCATGGGCATTTGGCAATACCTGTTAGGAGAAGAAGAAAAAAAACTGGATTGGTAAATAAAAATACTAGAAAATTAGGCATACAATGATTATTCCAAAACTAAGTTTTTTCACAAAAGCCATTTTTCTATATTTTTCAGTCTATTAAAAAACAGTTGGGGGTGGGGGAGACTGTTTCACGGTATTTATTAGAGAAAAGTATTCCCATCCTGTTATTAATTGAAATGAAAGACTATTAAGTGTCTAAAACTATCTAGAACAGTATTTCGGATTGCATGTGAAAACCCCACACTGTACCCCAGAAGTGCATTAATGTACATAGTTACCATTCAATTAAAAAAAAATATATATCTAGAAAATATTGTTGAAGGAAATAAAATTACATACTTAATACTTAAGGAAAGAATAAAAATGGAGACCCTTCATTTTAATACGCCAAAACTAGTACTGTCAATACATTCCTCTTCCACAAGAATCAATATGCACTGCAATGCACATAAATTTGCTATTTATAAAGTTCTAATACTTAGGAGATGTACTTAAGTAAAATTTAAAGCCCATGTTAAAAGGTAGTCAAATGTCTGAATTTTTATGATTACAAAATTACCACAAAGGCAGCTAATCTTTAAGAAAGTATATTCCACAATTAAGATAAATTTTTGTTCACAATTAATTACATGCCAAAATTTCAAAGTACAGGGATATGAACAAGGCTTTATTAGTCTTGCTCTGATAAGCTCTGAAAAGGCATCTATCTGTTTATTTATCACTAAAATAAAGAAAACCAAGGAAATGCATACTGGATTCCACACAGAAGAAATATGTTTGATATAAGCCCAATATGGAAAAACATAAAAAAGTAAATTTTAAAAGCCTGGGAAACGGCTCTTCAACTACTAATATAAGTGACCATAGCATTACTTTTATTTGTGGATAAGCTGACAATGTAACTTACACATTCATGACACCTCCAATTTAGAGAAGAGGTGACCCTGTTTTCAAAAGGTGAACCAGAACTAGAAACATTAGCCAACTCCCTAGAATATATAATACAATGTTGCAGGCTTACCCAGGATATCCTGGATAGGTGGGATAGGGTGGTCCCTGGGCCTGTGGAAGAGGAGCTGAGCCCGGGTTCTGTGATGGAGCCGGTGCAGAGGTCCCAACCCCAGCTGGAGCAGAAGCAGCAGCAGCAGGAGCTCGATTTGCTGGTAGCACAGGAGGTGGAGGCCGGGCTGGGGGCTGGGGCTTAGTAGGCTATAAGGAAAAGTCAGCATTAACTACAAAATGTTTTATATTTCTCTCAAATTGCTACTAATTAAAATAAATAAGGATATGCTGTATGGGAAGTTCTAGAATCTATCTGAATGTATTTCTAATTCCCATTGTTCAATGTTGGTACTCCAAAAATGTAACAGGGTCGAGCAATAATTCTCCAATTTGTACAAATACCACAGCCACTGCTCTTTTCCTGATGCCTATTTATCATTTACTATTTCCACCAATGGCTGGATATTTGAGGTGGACCATGTACGGTTTATTACTATAATCACCTCCTTGTCCCCAAATTTTATGAAAATTTTCAAATACCACATAACTTTAAAAGAACAGTATATAGGTACAAAGTAGGGGTATATGGCACACCTCCTGGGTGAAAGACTCAACTACAACTTGGACGTTACCTGACAAACGCTAACAATGTAACCTAATCATATGTACCCTTATATTGATCAAAAATTAAATAAATAGTATTTAAAAAGTCATATATCTACCAATGAAATTCAGTAACTATTAACATTTTGCAGTATATATAGTTATATCCATATACTTATCTTTCTACATACTTAAAAAACCACTTGAAATTAAGTTGGAAACTTCATGACACCAGCCATAAAGATGTCCACACTCAAGTCCTAATAAGGATATTCTCCTACATAACCACAGTACTGTTTTCACCCTTAGAAAATTAATGGCTATTCCCCAGCATCAATGAATAATCACTCCAGACTTGAGTTTTCTTACTTATCACAAAAAGCTCTTGCAGCTATTTTTATGAACTGAAGTCAAGGTTTACATAAATGCATTAATTATAAAAAGTTTTCATTTATTTTAATCTAAATTACAGCCCTCTCTTTTTTCAGATAGATGACATTCAGTTTTAGAAAAGAGCAATCCAGGTATCTCTTTTAATGTCCCATGTTCTATTGTTTCCTAATGGCACGGTTTCTTATTTTATCACTGTATTCGCTATAAATGGAAAGTTCATTCTAAAGACTTGATTAGACTCAGGTAAAACATTTTTTTGTCAAAATTTCTGAGTGATGCTGTGTTCTACATATTGCAAAACATCAGAAGGTTGGTCACTTGACATAGATGGTGACCACTAGATCCGTCCAATGTTAAGTACGTTTTGTCCTTTAGAGCAGGCAAGCTGTCACTAATATAAAACTTCCACTTAAAAAAAATTGTCTACGCACCGGCATGGTTCTTGGCGCTGGAGTTGGAGGAGTCGGTACATGTCCTCCTGCTGGAGAGGACTGATAGGCAGGTGTAGGAATTGAAGGAGCACTAGGTTCTCTGGCAATGCTTTGCTGCAAATCCCTTATTAAAGACAGAGTGTTAAAAATTAACACAATAAAAAAAAAGTAAAATACACATAAAATGCCAGATCTTTTTAGTTTTCTTTTCTTCATATAAGAAACATAGGAAATGGACAACAAATAATAATGGTATTTTAAAATATAATACACTTCAAATTAGTATGACTACGATGGAGAACAGTATGGAGGTTTCCTCAGAACAACTAAAAACAGATCTACCAAGTGACTCAGTCCTGCTGGCTATATCCAAAAGAAAGGAAATCAGTATATTGAAGAGATATCTGCATTACCATGTTAACTATAGCACTACTCACAATAGTCAAGCTATGGAAACTGGCTTGGCACCTATAGCACAGTGGTTATGGCGCTAGCCACATACACCCAGGCTGACAGGTTCGAACCCAGCCCAGGCCAGCTAAACAATAATGACAACTACAACAAAAAAATAGCTGCGTATTGTGGCAGGCACCTGTAGTTCCAGCGACTTGGGAGGGTGAGGTAAGAGAATCGCTTAAGCCCAAGAGTTTGAGGTTGCTGTGAGCTGTGATGCCACAGCACTCTACCGAGGGCAATGTAGTGAGACTCTGTCTCTAAAACAAAAAAAAAAAAGGTATGGAAGCTGCCTAAGTATCCATGAATGGATATGGTAAATATATACTGTGGACTATTATTCAGCCATAAAAAAGAATGAAATTCTGTCATGTGCAGTAACACGGATGTAAGAGGAGGAAATTATGTTAACTGAATAAGCCAGGTAGAGAATGACAAATATTACGTGTTCTTACTCAAATGCAGGAGCTAAAGAAGTTAATGTCATGAAGGCACAGAGTAGAATAACAGTTACCAAAAGTAAGAAAGTATAGAGGGGAAGGGAGATGAAGAGAGGAGGTTAACGGGTACAAAAGTACAGTTAGATAGAAGGAATAAGTCCTAGTGTTTGACAGCTCCACAGGGTGATTAACAATAATTTATTATATACTTCAAAACAGCTAGAAGATGTAGAATACTCCCAACACAAAGAAATGATAAATGTTTGAGATGGTATCCTAATTACCCTGACTTGATCATTGCACACTATATGCAGGTATCAAAATATCACATGTACCCCCCTCATAAATATGTACCATACCATATAAAAAAAAAAAAAAAAGAGTAAAACTAGAAAAAATAAATCAAAATACACTACATTCCTACTCTTAAGTAGAACTTAAATCTTCCTTCTTCCTATTATTCAATAAAATGAAGTTACAGCTTATTCTATTTCTGAAGACTAAGAAAAAAAGGTAAACAGTTACAGCTAGAGTAAGGAACATATCAAAAGGGACAAGTAATCCTAAAACTGTCTATTCTCTAATAAAAGGCAGTCCCTTGATAAAAACTCCTAACATAAGCTATCGAAAAGTTATCAGAAAACCAGAACCACTCATAGTTATCTAGGTATTTCAATCACTATACATTATCATTATTTATAGAAAATAAAACAGATCAGTAAACTAATCTATTATGTAAACTACTATGCAAATTTCAAAGATGAAAAATTTCTGATATGGAAAGAAATGTAACACTCAGATACTTTGTAACTCATAATTTGTCACTAACCTAAACTCATGAAAGATAGTACATTTAGTATTTAAAATTAGAAAAATGTTGAAGTTTCCTCTAATAGCAAATTGGAAGCTATCCCAAAATCTCACTAAATAATACCTAATGTTAGGTGCAGTGACCCACACCTGTAATTGTAGCACTTTGGGAAGCCAACACAGAAGGACTGGTTGAGGCCAGGAGTTCAAGACCAGCCTAAGCAACACAGCAAGATCCCATCTCTACAAGAAATTTTAAAAAATAGCCAAATGTGATTTACCTGCCTGTAGTTCTAGCTACTTGGGAGGCTGAAGCATGAGGATTACTTGAGGCCAAGAGTTTGAGGTGGCAGTAAGCTATGATGATACCACTGCACTCTAGTGCAGGCAACAGAGCAAGATCCTGTCGCTAATAATAATACCTCAGGTAAATGCATTCTAGTAACATGTGGTTATCAACTTTTCACTGCTCTGATCAACACACACTTTCCTTGTTTCATGTCTTAGATTTAAATCTTTTATCCATTTCAAGTCAACTTTTGTTAAGTGGTGAAAGGTGTGGGTCCAATTTCAGTCTTTTACATGTGGTTATCCAGTTCCATCAGCACCATTTATTGAAGAGGGATTCTTTTCCCCACTGCTTGCTTTTGTTTGGTTTATCAAAGATCAGATGGCAAGCAGAGACTGGTTGATTTCCTCATTTCTGCTCTATGTTCCTGTGTTTTCTTCATTTTCCATTATCCATTAGCACTCATTCCCACTTCATCTTCTATCTATGATGGCTTTGTTCTACTTCTTTCCTAAATTTGGGCACCTCACATTTTTTTTTAAGAGACAAGGTCTTACTTTGTTGCTCAGGCTGGAATGCAGTGGCCCTGATAGCTCACTGCAACCTCAAATACCAGAGCTCCAGCAATTCTCCCACCTCAGCCTCCTGAGTAACTAGAGCTATAGGCAAGAGCTACCTGTTTTCTTACCATCTTCCTTGAATTCTGACATTTCTGCTCAAGGTGTTCCTTAGAGACTCTGACTGTTTCCTCATTTTTTTTTTCTGGTTTTGTTGTTGTCATTGCTGTTTTAATCCATGGTGAAATTTTGGCTCAGAATTTTCATCTGTTCTGTGCAATATTATTTGGTGAATATTCTTCATCTACAAAGTTTTATTAAATTTTGTTCATGTTTTTTCACTTTTATAAACATAACATCTCTGTTATAGATGCTGTATAACCTCTATATTGATCACTCAGCAGAAAATAAGACCTACATGATTGGCCTTACTTCCTCAACAGGCTCCTTCAGAAAATGATTTCTATTTTTTTTTTTTTTTTTTTTTTAGAAAATGATTTCACTTGTATTTCCTGAGCTATTCACACTGTCTTCCCCATGTTCTATACTTCTAGTTTCTAGAGGAAACCTACCTTCCACTTCAACACTTCAAGATAAACTGCTTATGTTTACTGGCATTTTCTTAGATCTGCCACCCTGAACTGCTCTGTTACCATTTCTGTGACCTCACTGTACTTCCTACATCTAGAGTTTCTGCTCCTTTTCATCCTTTTATTCTTGGATTGTGCAGCTGTTTGCTTGTTGTTTTGTAAGATATCTGGGAGAAAAAGAGGGAAACTGCTATCTCAAGTTACCAAAATCACCCCCAAAAATATCTACACGATTTTTTAAAAGGAATCTTTAAGTACAACCTGAAAAACAAAAACAAACTTACTTTAAAAGTTCGTCTCTTTCTGTCTTCCGTGCAAATACTATATCACTGCATTTGTTCTGGAACCTGACCAGGATTTCAGTCAACTCATTGTAAAACTATAAGCAAAGAGCAGATACAAGTATTAAGAAAAAATTTTTTAATCCAGGGAGTAACATGATCTAAATGTAATTTGTTAATGATAAAGTTGAATAACTGAAATCCTCTGAATGAGACACAGTCATACCACTTATTGAGCCCAAAACTTAATTAACGTTAAATGTGACCTCAAATTCCTAAAGAAAATAAAATCATTTTTACAAAACGTTATCACCAAAAATTAAGTGCAAAAAGTTAAAAGTATCATGAACATGATCAAGAAAAAAGTCAACTACTTAACATTAACACTAAACCTTCTTAAGTGGTTAGATCTGCTCATTCACGACAAAAGTTCAACATCATTTGAAACAAAATTAAAACCGCACGTAACTACCATCTCTATTCGGATGGCTGTGCAATATTCTTAACCTCTCTTCAAAGGATTTTTTCTACATTATACCAACTGTATTTATATCCAGATCACTTTACCAGTGATAACTGTGAAGTACCAAAGAAATTATGCATCTGAAAAACTTAAAAATCAACTTGTCCCTTCCACAAAAGCAAAGCAGTTGGGGGTGGCGCCTGTGGCTCAAGGAGTTGGGCGCCACCAGCCCCATGTACTGGAGGTCGTGGGTTCAAACCAGGCCCTGACCAAAAAACTGCCAAAAAAAAAAAAAACTTATTTTTGGGCAGTGCCTGTGGCTCAAAAGAATAGGGTGCCGGCCCCATATGCCGGAGGTGGTGGGTTCAAACCCAGCTACGGTCAAAAACAGCAAAAAAAAAAAAAAAAAAGCAAATCAGTTGGTAAAACACAAATCATAGGCATTTCCCTAAACTTTTTAAAGGACAAGGTAAAAAAGTGCTTAAAACAGTAAGCTCTTGGATACTCAGGCCGGTCATGCGTAATCATCACTAAATCACACATAACATAAAAGTCATGCCCCACCACCACCTTTCTCATCACCAACTGGCTGTGTCTACTCCTATACCCTCACAATTCACTCAAATTGGTCAACTTCCTATCCCTTAAAGCAACCATTAGCTTCTGACATCTCTGCTAATTTCTGCCACCTGGAATGCTTGTACCCCTTTTAAGCCAACTAAAATATGCCATTCATCCTTGAAAGTTCCCATGATATACTGCCACCTTCATTAAGCTTTCTTACTCTCATAACAGACTTCACAGAGCTAAAGGCATGAAAGCTAACAAATCCCAGGCAAAGAATAATGTTGTCCAACTGGAAACACCAATTACTGTCCCAAACTATACTTTCATATTTATACTCTATACTTTTTAGCTATTCTTTTCTAAGTACTTCATACCTTTGTGCCCTCCTTCAAATTAGCTACAAGTTCAACAAAGTTGTCATATGCAGTAGCTAAATTCTTCAAAACTTCTTCTCTTAAGTTAGCTTCATTGTTAGATTGTTTCATTTTCGAAAATTCCTGGTGTGAAACCTTAGAATAAAAATTTATGTTATTTACATTTATTTGAAAAATTATCGTACCTCATAATATTTTTAATAGCTTTCCAACTATGAAAATAATATATGATTAAATACATATGCAGAATTACTGGAAATGCCTAACATAAAACTTCTTTTGAGGTGGAACAATGCTCTAAATCTTTCCTTAAGGAAAAATATTCCAAATCCAATGAATGTCAAAACACAACCAATAATGATTATAGGTTTCTATTAACGTGTAACATCTGAAAGAAATATAATCAAGATTAAAATTCTTTTACTTCTTAGAATACCTTTTATTATATATAATGTTCAAGAGTAGAACCATACAATGTATAATTCTGCACATTACTTAGTAAAAGGAGAAAATTTCAAGGCATTATTCCAAACTTGTAAATAGAAATACTTATAAATTTACTATAAATGTAATTATTGACTAACTTCAAACATATTCAAACATCTAAGCACATTTATTTTGCAGTATTTTCAAAAAACAACTAATGTCTATGTTAGCCTTATAATTATAGGTATCAGTAATGCCAACTAATTTTTATTTTCTCCCTATATGGGCAAAAAAAAACAAAGTTCTCAAAAACTTGAAAAAACCCAAAATATCTGGAGCACCAAGTGCTTCCAAGTAACATGCAACATTTTAGCCACAGAAGTGTGGCATTATTTCATAGATTTAAATAAAACAAATATGCTAATTTGCAAAATATAGATGTATTGCATTCCACTCTTAACTATATATATTCTCCAGTGTCATTTTCCTAAATGAACATAAGTTTAGTGTAGGCATATCTTTTCTGTAACTTTTAAAACACAATCTTATCAAATACATAACTTCACCTGAATACTTTTAAGAAGTCCCTCCTGTTTCTTTAGAGACTCTTGGACTTTAGCTGTAAGACCGCCATAGACTCGATCCAGTTCAGTAACAGAAAGAGCTTCTTCATTTATCACACCATCTTGAGCCAGAGCTGTCAAAAACTTGCTTGTCATGTCAAAATTCACTGATTTCAGGTCATTCTCCAGACCTTCTCTTTCCTTCTTTACTTCATCAAGATTTGTCAATAATGATTTTAAGACATTTACAACCTAAACAATAAAAAAGACACTTTAGAGAAGTTTCTCTTCAAGTCCCTTGTCCACCCTGAGATGGGATCACTTGTTCTCTTCTTGCTAATACGTTTGAGTTCTCTGTGGATTCTGGTATTAAACCTTTGTCAGAGACATAACCAGCAAATAACTTCTCCCATTCTGAGGGTGTCTGTTTGCTTAACTTGATGAAAATATTTCAAATTGTATATAAAAACAGCACACTGTACCCCATGACAGTATTAATGTACACAGCTATGATTTAATTTTTAAAAAAGAGAAAAAAGACACTTTAGTTTAATTGCAACAACAACAAAGCTTGAAACCAATGTTAAGAAGGAAATAATAAATGACACTTTAGCTCAGCACCCATAGCACAGTGGTTATGGTACCAACTATACACATGGAGGCTGGCAGATTCGAAACCAGCCTGGGCCAGCTAAACAACAATGACAACTGCAACAAAAAATAGCCAGGCATCGTGGCAGGCGCCTGTAGTCCCAGAAACTTGGGAGGCTGAGGCAAGAGAATCACTTAAGCCCAAGATTTTGAGGTTGCTATGAGCTGTGAAGCCACAGCACTCTAATGTGGGCGACATAGTGAGGCTCTGTCTCAAACAATAAATAAATAAATAAGGCTTCATTCCAGATCATAGTGCAATGATTTCTCAGAGAGCCAAATATAAATTGGCCTCAAGTTTATTTAGATATAGACGTTGTATCTTCAGCTGTCTCATACTACAAGTTTATTTAGATATAGATACTGTATCTTCATCTGACTCAGACTATAATAATAGCAACATTAATAACAGCAGCAACACCTACAATTTACTAAATACTTATTATGTATCAGGTATTGTTCTATATACTTCATCAATACAGTTTACAGGCTCCGTACCTATAGCTCAAGGGGCTAAGGCGCTAGCCACATACACCAGAGCTGGCAGGTTCAAATCCAACCCAGGGCCTGCCAAACAACAATGATAACTACAACCAAAAAATAGCCAGGCATTGTGGCAGGCGCCTGTAGTCCCAGCTACTTGGGAGGCTGAGGCAAGAGAATCACTTAAGCCCAGGAACTGGAGGTTGCTCTGAGCTGTGATGCCAAAGCACTCTAGCCAGGGCGACAGCTTGAGGTTCTGTCTCCAAAACAGAAAATACAGTTTACAATACCCCATAGAGTATAAATTCATTACCTACGTTTCAAACATGAGGATACTGAGTCTTAGAAAAATTAAGTAACATGGTTACACAGCTAAGTGGCAGAGGTGAAATTTGAGACCTAAGACTAACTCACTCCAAAACCAATCTCCTAACCCCTCTACACTATACTGCCTCTCTGTCATGGCTGTGAAGTGGAGGAAGGAATGATTTTGCCAAATAGACCTGTCTTTTGCCTAGATGAAGATAGTAGAAAATAGAGATATATGGCAATAAATACGGTGACAGCATGCTAAATGAAGGAAGAAATACAGTAAGAGATACAGATAGAAAGCTAGATACCACGTGTTTGTTTTATATGCTGGTAGAGGAAGAGCACATCACTAAAATTTGTATCTGTTGTATTTTGTCCAGACAGACTCTGACTTCTACCCTCGTGATTCATAAACACCCCTTTTTATTAAGTGTTCAACTGCCCTCTGATGCCACTTTCAAGCTGCCCCTTTCACTCACATCTCTTTACACTGTGCTAGCACCCAAGAGAACACCAACTCCAACCCCCAATTCTGCTTGTCCCATGATGTTCACAGTAAGTCGGGGAAAAGACAAAGGAAGAAGGGAACATCTATGAACCCCTTCTTCTACCAGCAGCAATTCCAACTCCAGTGGCTCTCCCCACCAACTGCCTATTTCTAATAATTCCTATACTACTCTTTCTTCTACAGTCCTAGTTAGCCCCTTGACAGGAATGTCCAGAGTAACAATCCTGTGGAAGACCAAAGATGTGAGGAAAAGTCTAAGGTTTCTTCTAAATTCAGGTGAATTTCCTTTTTGGCCTCTATTTACCACCCATATCTTTTAAGAGTCCTAACATTCAGAGTCTATTTTTAAAAATAGAAGGAAAGAAGATGAGGGTGTGGACAAGAGAAAGAAATACAATTTCCAGAGGTTCAAAAAGCATGAAACTGAAGAGACTCTAAAAAGAAGAAAGAAGAGAAAGAATCATACCTGGATGGGCATGACAATGTCTGTTTAAGGACCTAACGGAACTTGATATTAGTCAATGTGGATAAAAATTTTGTTTCCAAGTGACTTCCAATATGTATTGTTACATTTTTTAAAAGGTGCAAAAATCTTATATAGTATACCCTACCTTGGGTAAAAGAGAAATCAGAATATAAAGATATACACATATGGGCAGTGCCTGTGGCTCAAAGGAATAGAGTGCTGGCCCCATATGCCAGGGGTGGCAGGTTCAATCCAGCCCTGGCCCAAAACTGCAAAAACAAAAAAGATATACACATACATATGTATGTATGCACATGTATCATTTTGTAAAAAGAAAAGCAGTAAGGACAAACCAGAAACTAATGAATATGGCTACTTATAGGAAGTATACCAAAAAGAGGTAGAAAGAACAGGAATGAAATATCTCTGCATGCACCTTTTGAATCATGAATATTTTTTATACTTTCAAAAAATAAAATCAAAACTTAAACACAGAAATAAATGAACTAATTGTCTATCAAAGTGAAACATAATTACATAGAAAAACATTTCAACTCTGACTATACTCCCTTAGTTGGCATTATGGACTTAAGTTGCTATGCAACTGAGGGCAGTTTACCACCTAGAAAAACTCAATTTTCTCATCTGCAAAATGGGAATAACAATAATGGCTATTTCAAGACTATTGGGAAGACTGAGATAATTCACATAAAGTACACGATGTAATTCTAACAAAGGGGGGTAAGTGTTTAATTAGATTAGTTATTATTATTACTTAGTAGTTAGGTTTTATGGTTTAACTCTATACTCCGGAGTACATTAATAAAGCTTAGGCATCTAAGCATTCAGATAGGGTAGAAAAACAGTAAGAAATACATCAAGAATTACAGTTTCCTTTAGCTTGCTAAATTATAACTATGTTTGCAATTATCTTACATTTTTTATATTAGCGGGTGCAACAGGATGTATAAACAGTTAGCAGTACTGCGACAGTACTACCTGCTAACACAGCTAAACTGATAATGGAACATCAACCATGACTTTGACTTAAGACTTTGAAAGACTGGCTACTAGAAAATTAAGAAAAGTCTTTTTTATTTCTCTATAAGTTATGTCTAATAAAAGGTAAAAAAATAAAATAAAATTAACTTGGCTCGGTGCCCGTAGCACAGTGGTTTTGGCGCCAATCACATACACCACGGCTGGCAGGTTTGAACCCGGCCCAGGCCAGCTAAACAACAATGACAACTGCAACAAAAATATAGCCAGGCATTGTGGACCTGTAGTCCCAGCTACTTGGGAGGCTGGGGCAAGAGAATTGCTTAAGCTCAAGTATTTGTGAGCTGTAATACCACAGCACTCTACCAAGGGTGACATAGTAAGACTCTGTCTCAAAAATAAATAAATAAAATAAAATAAAAATTAAATTTAAAAGAAACAAAATTAACCAAGTAAAATAAAGCTAGGAGAGAAATAATGTGTAGAAGGGTTAACAAGAATAGGCTAGGAAACAAAGCAGAAGAGTCTAGAACACTGTACCACTAATATTTTAAAACAGAATGAATACCTTCTACATAGCATAGAAATTAATATCATCTCATCAAATAATGGGCTAAAATTGTGGTGGTAACACTTCCAAGTTAGGCAATTAGTGATATGAGAAGACAGACATGGTTCACATGGACACAACTTCCTCTTCAGTGAGGAACTAACTATACAAGCAGCAGAGAAATGTGAGACAAGAACATCATCAGAATTTTAAGAACCACAAGCCATAACAACAATTATTTACCAAAAATGCTAATAGCCTCCTGTCTCTTACGATACATAGCTTTCTTTCTTTTCTTTCTCTCTCTCTTTTTTTTTTTTTTTGTGAGATAAGAGTCTCACTCTTGTCACCCTGAGTAGAATATTCTGGCATCATAGCTCACAGCAACCTCAAACTCTTGGGCTCAAGTGATCCTCTTGCCTCAGCTTCCTGAGTAGCTGGGACTACAGGTGCCTTCCACAATGCCTGGCTAGGTACATAGCATTCTAAACAGAATGACACAAAAGGATTAAATAATTAATAAGTCCTGTGCTATTCCAAAATGCTATGATTCTAAGTCTCTAAAAAAAATGCCATTATCAACCACCAATTTATGAATGAACTTTTATACTACCACAAACATCCTCTTTTTATTAATAGACATATAACAGTACATTAACCATAGTTCAGACCATATGACAATGACCTCATTTTAACAGTTACTGAAGTAGAAAATAAATTAAACTGCTCTCACGCAGGGTTAAGTCATTCAGCTTCATTCTGGTCTTCAGACATCTCAATCCATGAGATCTGAAAACACAAATGCCTTTTCTTCTTGTAAGTAAACTTTTAGAAGACATTTCATTTAACTGAGTCACTTAAAAGCTAATTCTTTGATTAACTGGTTATGGAAAAGCCTCCTCTGGTATCATCACTACATGAAGCTTCAGATGATTTTAGTCATAAAAAAAGAGAAGCTATGTAGAACGACTAAGAAAAGCCAGGTAAAAAAATTCAGGATCTCAAACAATATGAATTTATCAGATCAGGTAAACAGGATACTGTGTGACTTAATTATTATGAACAGTTTAACGTTCAAATGTAGATGGCTTTGTACAGATGACCATTTTTCTAGGATCCATAAAATAATCAAATAAGTAGGATTTCTTGGTTATTATACTGTTCTTAATGACCTCTGAAGTAAATATTTTGGCAATATTTTTTTATTGAGGAAAAAAAGCCTGCTTCTACAAATGAATGACCAGGATAATCAGAAAACTACTGCCTAAATTTTCTTATAAACTCAAGTTTGAGCATTCATATATTATCAAATTAAAGTACATAATTAGAATCCTGAAGTATTTATTTGTCTTATAAATACCTCCAACTATTTTCAAGTACAATGAATTGCATCCCTATATTAGATAAGTTTGCCAGTGGCTATCATTCAATCAATACTTTCTCAATCCTTATTTGCTATATACTATTTTAGATACTACAGATACAACTATTAACAAAAACAGTCTTTTCCTGCATTTGAGAGACCAAGGAGGAGGGAGAATTAAACAAATACACAAAAACAGAGTAATATAGTAGACAACAACAAAGATGGAGAAGAGGTGACCTCTGAGACTAATGAGAAAGAGGTAGCAGCAAGTTAAAGGGAAGAAAGCCCCCAAGAGAGGGAATCAAATGTGAAAGTGCTGAGGCAGGAACAAGGTTGGCAGGCTTGTTACTGGCTGAAGCACAGTACACAAAAGGCAGAGTGGTGTGGCATATGACAAGGGTACAAGTCAAAACTGTCAAGTGTAGAACATAGTTGTTTTGGCACAATAATCAAGTAAATGAGGTGAAAGCTATGTTGATTGGTTTGATCTAACCACATCAGATTGTATAAAAAAAAAAAATCAGCACATTGTACCCCACATATGCATGTATTCATGATCTATGTGTATTTGACTTAATTTGAAAAAAAAAAAAAAAAAAGGCAGAGTGGGAGATGAGGTCAAACAGAATAGTAGCCACGTGAAATCTCCTAGGTTGTTTATCCTTCATCTTTTAGATCAGAAACTAGCAAACTTTTTTAGTAAAGGACCAGTTAGAAAATATTTTTGGCTTAGTAGGTCATAGCCTCTGTTGCAACTACTCTGCTTTGATAGTTTCAAAGGTAGTATATAAATGAATAAGACTAGCTATGATCCAAGAAAAATGTATTCATGGACAATGAAATCTGAATTTCATATAATGTCACACGTCATGGAACATTACTCTTTTGCCCTTTTCTCCAAACCATTTTAAAAATGTAAAAACCATCATCAGCTCATAGGCCATACAAAAAGAAGTACAGACTAGATCTGGCTTACAGGCCACAGGTTGTTGACCCTAGTTTTAGATTATACAACTCTGTGCAGCACTTAACAATACCAAAAACAATTAGGGACATAAGAACCATTCTCAATAAAATTTTCAACTTTACTTTCCAAATCTGGTCATTTTGTTTTCAGAAAAGGCAAATACGAGACCAGGTTTCAGACCCCAGTGGATCATAGACACATAATCATAAGCGTTGATCTCAAGTATTTAATGTAAGGATCTTTAAATACAAATTACTAATAGTCTGCAACATTTTTCAGAGCATCTCAATATCTAAAACAAGGTGCCCAAATAGACTCAGGATAAATAACCAGATAATAGGTAGGAAGGAAGAAAAAACCCTACCACCAAGCTTGGACCTCTTAACGAAACATGAATTTACATCACCTTAATAATCAATAGTTCAAAGGACTGAGTTTTCAATCCTAAGAACTCTAGCTAAAATGTGTCATCTACTTCTATGACAACATCCGAATTAGCTTTGATAAACATAATGCTTGACTTATTTCATAAAGGTTACTCCTGTCAGGAAAATCTACCTTCGATGAAATTACTTCATATTGATTATAAGTTTTTTTCCCTGTGTAAAACCACTAAGGATTAACAAAAACATCATGACTGAGTAAACCATCAACAAATCAATGTACATTAATTTAGATTTTGATTAGCTCAAATCATTTTTGCTTTTCTGCTAAAAAGAAGCAAAGGACACAAGTCATATAAATTCTGAGTCACATGCAAGACATCAAAAAGAACAAGGAGGAGATACAAAACAAAGATATTTTTCTAAAATAAAAAAGATGTAGTTCCAGTTGCTTGAGAGGCCGAGCCAGGAGGATTGCTTGAGTGAGCTGTGACTAAGCCACTGCACTCCAACCTGGGTAAGAGAGACCCCATCTCAAAAAAAAAAAAAAAAAAAAAAAAAAAAGTACCAGAATGTATTACAATCTCAGGGGTCTACAGTCTCTTCTTTGGGCTCTTTGTTCTTCACAAATTAGTCTTCTGACTACTATCCCTTTCTCCTCCGTTCCTCCAAGCACCTAATTGCTACTCCTTGTTCAATCACATTTCCCCTTTAGATTCAGGTTCTGAACACATTCCACCATGCAGTCTCCTTGGAAGCTGCCCAGCATCTTTGGCTGGATTTCAGTGACCCACTGGACACACACACTAACTCAGCCCTTCTCCAATAATATATATGTTCAATTTTTCTGCCTATCCATTCTGTTCTCCACAGACGGCCAGTTTGTTTAGAGTACTTCTAAGAGAAGAACTCCACATTACCAAAATTAAGGTACTTCATCTAAATCCTCATAGCTTATTTTCCACACTTTCCCTGTGACACTTTTAAACTTCCCCAACAGCTACTATCCCTGTACATGACTAATCTTCCACACTAGACATCAAATGAGGGTAAAGGCTGTGTACGATTCATGTTAACTGAATTCACCTTTTTCAAGAATTTCTTACCCTTCACCTTGTTTTCCTGTGCACTCTGGACCTCTATCTTATCCTACTCTGTTACCTAACACACAGTGATGAATCATTAAATTATATTTGCACTTTATCTTTTCTTAGACTTTACAAATCAGATACCCTATTTGATTTTCCTCCATCCCATTATCCTTAGAAACACCATGATGACATTATCCATGTATTAACATGCACGCTTTGTCAATTTTTCCTTCAAAGGCACAGTATAGAATGATGTTCATGTAGCTGCCCAAACACAGTCCTTTCACTTCAGGGAACATTCTATGATTCCAAGACTTTCCCTTTTATAAAACCTGACTTACTGTGAACATACATATGAAAACATGAATTATGTAAATTTCGTCCCCGTTCATAAAAGGCATTCAATAAATGGAAATTACAAAATACTGGTATGATTACATACTACACAGAAGATATACTACTTTAGATATAAGAAGTCCAATTTACTTCTGCCTTTTTTTTTTTTTTTTTTTGCCTGGGGCTGGGTTTGAACCCACCACCTCTGGCATATGGGGCCGGCCCCCTACCCTTTTGAGCCACAGGCACCACCCATACTTCTGAATTTTTTAATGATGTCAAGAACTGGCAGTTCATTGTAAATAATGGCTTGAACAGTTTTCATAATCAGATAACCACCCATATCAAAATGCACCTTCTCACCTCACTGCCCTGCATGGTCTTTGCTGGGTTAGCAGAAGGAATGGCAGCATTCAGCTCAGGCTCTGGCTTACACAGAAGTGCAATGGTGTCACGATGAGACTGATAACGTTCTTTCACTTGTCCATCTGCTTGCACAGCTTTATCTAAAACTGCTCTGAAGTTGGTTCCCTCTGGAGGAAAATAAAAGTTTCCAGACCACAGAAGTGACTCTAACAGCAAGGTCTATGGGCTAGTTGTACTTTCAGTTCTGGTCTCTAACTTTACTTATCTTCCCCTTCTACAAGCCCAAATGCATAATAAAAACTCAGTTCCTGTCAGCCTTTTCATTTTTGTTTTTGAAAAAATGACAAAATCATTTATAAAATAAAAACACAAACATACCTTAAAATATGTTTGGTGGTTACTGTCTGCCAAATAAAAGCTAATTAGTATTAGTCGAAATCTTTTCCTGAATATAAAGAGAAATCATTCACTCCAAAAAATCTTCCCTCATAAGATCAGCTTGACTTAAGAGAATAGATATATTTCATAGAAAAATCTCAACAGCATACACTTCTGGCAGCGCCTGTAGCTCAGTAAGCAAGGGTGCTGGCCACATACACCTAGGGTGGCAGGTTTGAACCCAACCCAGGTCTGCTAAACAACAATGACAACTACAACCAAAAAATAGCTGGGTGCTGTGGCGGGCACCTGTAGTCCCAGCTACTTTGGGAGGCGGAGGCAAGAGAATCGCTTAAGCCCAAGAGTTGGAGGTTGCTGTGAGTGGTGATGTCACAGCCCTCTACCCAGGGAGACAGCTTGAAACTTGAGCTCAAAAAAAAAAAAAAAAATAGCATACATTCCTTTTACAGAGATAAATAAAACAAATCTCCAGCCACTATGAAGATAGCATTTATCTTAATAAGCACAAAATCTTAATAATCAAAAGTCCTTAAAAGCATAAATTTGGCTTCAAAGTAATTGTTAAAAATTCATTTTTTAACATCTGGGTAAGTAAAATTATAAAACCATACATATAATATGAGCTCATTTAATTTTAGAACATGTACAGGACTTAGAATAGAAAATGAAGAGTTAGAGAATAAATTTAATTTTCACATTATATTCTTCTTTAAGAATCTGAATTTCTTATAATGAGTGTAGGTTACTTTTGTTATTTTTTAGTCTTTACATTAAGCTGAGGAAAAACACCTGGGTTTTCATAATAGCACCCAATTTCAGTAAAAATAGTTTACAACAGAGCCTAATTTAATCAAGCAAAAAAAAAAAAAAAAGGAGCAGATGCAAATTTGAGTGAAGGTCATATATACACGTTTTTACCTGCTCTTAAAGGCTTATAGAGTTCAATGGATGGTGTCCTTTGCCATCGTTCCTTGAATTTTGCTCTTAAATCATTGTCAGTTGCTTCTTCTTCATCCAACAATCTTAATGACTTTTAAAAGGAAACAAAAAGTAACACTGAAAACCATTTCTGGTGTAAAAAATTTAAAGCATTTCAAAAATGATTGTACTCAATGTAAGAGAAAAGTTAGTGATAGGAATACTCCTAATTAGAATATAAACTGGTTCAACATTTTTTGGTTACAAAAATATAAATTATAATGTATTTAGCAAAAAGTTTTATATAATTTAAGGCTGAGTTACCTACTACATTTCTCAATCAAGATATCTTTAAAGAACATTTTAAGATGAAAATAAATAAAACCTTCAAACTTAGAAGCCATAAACGAAAAGGTGGGAGGGGCGCGGAATGATTAACTACATTAAAAATAAAAGACTTGGACTTCTATCCTAAAACAACAAACTGAAAATTTCCAAAATCCCTCTGAGCTAGGGTCTGGGAAACCTGAGATCTGAGACCCCTGAGATCCCGTTCTACTAGTAGCCTTCTTTTGTGACCTTGGGCTTTAGTCCCCATGAAGTTTCTATCTGTGAGGGTACCTGACAACAAAGCATGAAAGCTCAGGGGTACCAGACCCCATAGATGTAATTCTGAGCCTATGATTTGTCTGTACCCCCAGGTATTGAGTTGGTATAATTTCTCAAATTTTCCTATATAAAGAACCATCTAGAACGCTTAACAGAACACATGTCCAGCCCCTTCACCTAGATAACTGATTCTCTGTATTTAGGTGTGGTTCGGGAGTCTCATTTTAACCAGTCATCTGGGTAGTTTGTAGTATTTGCAAATTTGGGAAAGTCTGGTGTCATTCATTCTGCTGTTACTGACTGCCTAAGGTCTGGATGGCTCCAGGAGGTCACAGTCTATTCACTAAACAGAAATGTAAACGAAGACTACTTCACTGGGCTATGATTGGGGGAGGCTTCCTCCTCAGCATAAAACAGGGATCTATGAGGAGCCCTGACCTCTCACATCAGATTCCTAGGAAATAAGCCTGTTGCAGTTCTCAACAGAGCAGCTGTGGCCATGTTCCCACCAACAAACATAGGTCAGAATGGATACCAGAGATGTGGGGATGAAGGTAGTATGGGAGGGGACGGTTCCGGGAGGCTGGGCACTCAGGTCACCCAAACCACTCTCACTTGCCACTTAGGCTTGCTCCCAGCTTCTCTGCCATGGCTGGTTCCATGCCTCACACCTCTCAGGAAAGAAGGAGGCGCCGCTGCCTGGCCACTTCTGCCCTCCTTTAAAAACTTAAAACCGGCTCAGCGCCTGCAGCACAATGATTTCGGTGCCAGCCACATACACCGAAGTTGGCAGGTTCGAACCTGGCCCAAACCCAGGCCTGGGCAGAAGTGGCTAACCAACTATGAAAACTGCAACGAAAAATAGCCAGGCATTGTGGCAGGCACCTATAGTCCCAGCTACTTGGGAGCCCAAAGCAAGAGAATCACTTGAGCCCAAGAGTTTGAGGCTGCTGTGAGCTGTAACACCACAGCACTCTACCGAGGGCAACATAGTGAAACTCTTGTCTCAAAAAAAAAAACTTAAAACGAAAGATTTTTCTTCCTGATAACTTAGCCCAAAACATGGGTGCCTGTTATACACAGGAACACATTATACACAGCAAAATATGGTAGTATACATAGGGCTCACTACTATCTGAGGTTTCGGGCACCTACGAGGGGTCTTGGAACATAGCCCCTGCAGATATTCAAATCTGCCACAAAATGGAAACAACCCAAATATCTACCAACTGAGGAACAGATCCACAAAAGGTGATGTCACAATACAATAGAATATTACTTTTAAAAGGAAATGAAGTACTGATTCATCTACAACATGAATGAGGCCTGAAAACATTATGCTAAGTTAAAAAAGTCAAAGTCAAATGGCTACATCTAGTGTGATTGCATTTATATGAAATGTCCAGAAAAGGCAAATCCAGAGATAGAAATCAGACTAGTGATTTCCAAGGGCGGCAGGAAAGGGAAAATGAGAAATAACTGCTAATTGGTAAAGAATTTCTTTGAGGGAAATGAGAACACTCTGGAATTAAGTGTTCATACTCACATCTCATTGTGAATGTACTAAAAGCCAATGAATTATACACTTTAAAGAGGTTAATGGGAAAATTTAATTTTATTTAATTTTGTGTGAATTTTACCTCAAAAAAAAAAAAAACACATGTAGTTGTAAGATAAACATAGGTGAGTGTTTAAAAGAAGCAATTAACTATATTGGAAATAAAAAAGATCAGTAAAATAACAACAAAAGGACCACTCAATAGAATGGCTGAAGAACAGAAAAGGCACAGCTCAGTAGTTCATTAATAAGCCGGAACCTGGCCTGAGGCAGTCTCCCTGACAGAAGAACTAGAGCACAAAGAGCCAGAATAAAAGATGTAAGTGATACAAAGAAATTACACAGAAACAGCACTATTAATTTAATAGAAATTCAAAGGAGATAATAGAAAGGATGGAGAACAAAATAATTAAAGAAACAGAATCCATGCACAGGGATCTAGGATTCAAAGATCCAACAGATCCCAAGTATGATAAATTTATTATTTAAAAAAGAAAAATTTAGTAGACACTTCAATTTTCTAAAAATCAAGACTAAAACAAAATTGTTAAAATATAAATATAAACATTCAAAGAGAGCGCCAGCTTTGCACCTTACTTCACAATTTATATAAAATGACACTCTTCAAAGTACAAATGACAGAATAATAGTAACCCCAACTCATAAGGCTGTTAGGAACATCAAACAAGATAAATAAAAGTATCTCAAGTTAAGACAGTCAGTTTTTCCTTAATTATAAGATGAGCTCTTTTTACATTAATATTTCTAAAGATGCTTCTCACAATTAATACATAGTATTTCCTTAGGCAATGTTTTTTAACAAAAAAATAAAACTTGTTGCAAAACCAAAGAAACAACGTCTAATCAAAGGCAACTTAAAATCAGGGAAATAGAGTCATACTTAATATTTATGTAACTGCTAAGCAGTAAGCACAAGTAATATCTCACTGCACAATTAGCTTATGGGCTAAATACTATTATCCTTGTTTTCTGGAAGAGTCAATTGATACATGAAGATGTTAGATACTTCACCTAAGGTCACAGCTAGGTAGAAGAGCTGGGAATCAAATCTAAATATAATTTCACAATCTGTGACATTAACCAGTGAACTATTTGTAAATTATAAAGTTATAAATGATTTATTATATCTTCTGTTTACTAAATATCCCCAGACTTCTCTCTATTTGACTTGTTATGCCTTCATTCTTGCTGCTATCACTTGTGTGTGATCTTGAACAATCAATACTGTCCACAATCTAAGATCTAGTTACTACTTCTAATGTCCTCTCAACTGCCATACCAGATCACAAGCTTGTTCACCCACAAATCAACAGATTATAAAGAATAAGGTATACCAGTATTTGTCAAATTTTAATGGGCACACAAATCAGTTGGGAATCTTGTTAAAATGCAGATTCTAGGTCGGACATGGTATATCACCTGGAATCCCAGCACTTTGGAAGGCAGGGAGGATTGCCTGAGGCCAGATGTTCAAAACCAACCAGGCTGCCCAACATAGTAAAGCCCCATTTCTACACAAAACACTTGAAAAACTAGCCGTGCATAATGGCACCTGACTGTGGTCCCAGCTACTCAGAAAGCTGAGGCAGGAAAATCACTTGAACCCAGGATTTGAAGGATACAGTAAACTAAGCCTAGGCCACTGCACTCCAACCTGGGTAACAGAGTGAGACTGTCTCTCAAAAAAAAAAAAAAAAAATTTTTTTTTTTAAATCAAAATTCTGATATAGCAGGTCTGAGGTAAGGCCTGAAATTCTACATTCTAACAAGCACATCAGAGCTTAATAAAGTATGTAACACCCAATTCTGTTTGCTTTAGTTTTTCTGATATTGACTATGTCTACATAGTGTTGGTAAGCGTAAATTATAATGTAGAACACCTCATGAATAGCAGCTTCTCAAGCCAATAAGGCAGTAAATTTCTACACTTTTTTTAAAAGCTTATTTGCATTGAAAAGTAACAACCATCACCTCATAATCAAGACAGTAATAAATGGAATATTATCATCATCATCACAGAAATATACTAATCATAGTTATACCTTATTAAGTATATCCTACGTGTCCCAAAGGCTAGGCATTTCACTGTTTTAACTAATTCTTTCAATAACTCTGGGAAGTAAATATTCTCATTCATAAGATTCACACTCTGCCCCCAGGTACCTGGAAATGATGTAAATACAATACCCTCTGAAATTAACCAAAAAATCAAAACATCATGGATTAAAGCAATTAAAGTTATCTAAATGAGACACCATGACTTCTCAACTGGCAAAGGCCCATATAACCAGTTCAAATGTATTTATAGCTAAAGACAGAAGTATATCAATTAGGGGGAAGAGGTGAAGGCACAGTATAAAGAGAATAACACTGGCAAACAGTTGGCTTTAGCCATACTAACTTTAAATAGTGTCTTATTCCTATGGATAAAACGCCATCTCTACTGGGAATATGGATGTAGCCTTATAAAACATCTGATGGCACACCTGTAATCCCTGCACTCTGGGAGGCCAAGGAAGGTAGATTAATTGAGCTCATGAGTTCAAGACCAGCCTAAGCAAGAGCAAGACCCTGTGTCTACAAAAAATAGAAAATTGGCTGAGTGGGGTGGCTCACACCTATAATCCTAGCACTCTGGGAGGCCAAGGTGGGTGGATTAATTGAGCTCATGAGTTCAAGACCAGCCTGAGCAAGAGCAAGACCCCCTGTCTATAAAATATAGAAAACTGGCTGAATGGGGTGGCTCACACCTGTAATCCTAGCACTCTGAGAGGTCAACATGAGTGGTTTGCTTGAACTCAGGAGTTCGAGATCAGCCTGAGCAAAAGCAAGACCCCATCTCTAAAATGCTATTCTAAAAATGGAAAAACTGAGGAAAGAGGATCACTTGAGCCCAAGAGTTGGAGGTTGCTGAGAGCTACGAAGCTACGGTACTCTCCACAGGGCAACTAACTGCTTGAAACTCTGTCTCAAAAAAAAAAAAAATTTGATGGCCCAACTTCCTGTGTGTGAGTCCATGATCACTGAGAAACCACATATGCCTACACACAAAATAAATCATTAATTCCTAAGGCTTTGAACAGTTTGTGTGATGGCACTTTTCACAATCTGCTAATTTACACAGTGGCCATGAGTTTCATTACTGTGCACTCATTCACCATTAAGACAAGGATGGGCCCAAACAGCAGGGCCCAGGCCACCATGAATTTGTCACAGAGGTGAATGCTACTCTGTGAAAGCTAATGGGAAGAAGTCTCGGATCCCAGTTTCTGCTGAACATAAAGGGATCACGGTATTTTTATCAGAAAAGCAAATCTCCTAAAACATACCTCATCTAGGATTTCTCTATTTCGCTGCAGTAGTTCAGGTAGTTCTTTGATCAACTGATCAACAGTCTGGATGCCTCCCTGTTCAATCACAGAGTTGGACTTAGTCAATATGGACTGAGGTACGGTATCTCCAGACACATCTTCAATTGCTGCTGGGAGATTAAGAGAAGCTAATACCCTGGAAAAATGAGATACTATGTCATGTAGCAGTCTAAATCATCTTTAAAATATTAACCTCCTATATACAAATCAGTAACAATAGAATTAGTACTCAGAAAAAGTGAATAAACCTAGTCAATGAAAAAAAGCAAAAACAAAGAGAAAAAAATCAGTGATTGATAAAATTAAGCCAAAATCATTAAAGAATTAAGTTCACAATCCAGAATTAAAAGCTAAAAAGAAAGAAAAACTACAACACCATTAAAATACACTGGTTATCTTTGGCTTACAATTCAAACTTCTTTCAATGTAAGTAATTAAAAGTGAAAAATTCTATATTAAAAAAAATTCTTTTATCATACTTTTGCATGTTTTATCACCACCAACAAATCAGAATATACAAAAATTACAATTTCATATCTAAATAAAATGTCAATAAAACATAGGTGATCTAAGTATTCATTACAGAATCTTCGTTTGTTCTCAATTTTGTAGTACAGTGATTTCTCAGTTATTTTATATATATACATATATATATAAAGGGAAGGGGGAACTTACCCTTATCTATTAAAGACAAAAAAGCAAATAAAATGATACAATACAATGAACTCCTCAGAAAATAAGCCAACTCAGCATGCCTTTTTAATCATATACTAAACTTATGTTCCCTTCTTGTTAAAGACAAATGATGTCAAAATCCAGGCACTCATCAAAACTAACACAAAAAGGCCAGCCAGACTAGGAGAAAATAGTGACCCTTGAACAATACACGTTTGAATTATACAAGTCCACTTACACATGGATTTTCTACCATCTCTCCCACCAGTGAGACAACAAAACCATGTCCTCTTCTCCCTTCTCCTCTTCAGTCTACTCAACGTGAAACAAGGACAAAGACCTTTATCATGATCCACTTCGACTATCCTTTACTATTAAAACAGTAAATACACTTTCTCTACCTTACAATTTTAATAACTTTTTTCTTCTAGCTCATTTTATTTTAAAAATATAGTATATAATACATACAATATACAAAATACATGTTAAACTGTTTACATTCTTAGTAAGGCTTTCAAAAAACAGTAGGCTCTCAACCAAAGTTTTGGGGGAATCAATAGGTGTACACTAAGCCTGGCCACTCAGGAAATTAAGGTGGGAAGATCCTTTGAACCTAGGAGTTCAAAGCCAGCCTAAGCAATACAGCAAGACCTCATCTCTAACAAAAATGCTATGCTTAGATTTTCAACTGCTTCAGGGGGGAAAATGAGGTTGGCACATCTAACCTCTGCATTGTTCAAGGGTCAAGTGTATTCTCAATTACAATACAGCAAATCTACTCCTAGTATTTACCCAAGAGAAGTAAAACATATCCACACAAAGATTTACACATGAATGTTCTAAGCAACAAAATGCCCATCAACAGGTGAAAGAAATCCCTACGTTGCTGCATAAATATAAAATGAAATAAAAAGAATAAAACTGATACACACAATAGAGATGAATCTCAAAAATATGTCAAGTGAAAGAAGTCAAACACGTTGAGTATATATTATATATACCACAATTATTACATATAAACTGTAATGTACACACTGTACATGCTAAAATGATTATATTTATATTAAATTGTACAAAAAGTAAAACTAACCTACAAAGACAGCAGGGAGATCAGGGAACAAGATCAGGAAACAGAGTGGCCAGGGGCCAGGAGAGGAAGGATTGAAGGAAAAGAAGTAGAAGAAAATGTTTTTAAGATAATAGGAATGATGTTCTCTACTATCTTGACCATGGTGGCAGTGGTAGTTACGTGGATACACACATTTATGAAAACTAACAACTGCATACTTTGAGTGGGTATATTTATTTATTTATTATGTGAAAATTATAACTAAAAGTTTTTTAAACCAATGAACTATTTTCTTAGGCTCCAATCCACAAGAAACAAAAATAAGTTCCAAATATTAAATGCACTATGTATCTTAAAGAATTCATTTCTACTTTCATTTCCCTCACAGAAGTAACTCTTGAAATACAAACTCCTAGTCAAGTATTCTCACCTTATTTCTGTAATTAAATTTCTTCCAACCATAATAAATTTTCCAGAGCTTAATAAACATAATATCCTGCAAAAATGTGTGTTGTGTGCACACAACCGACTACATGTGCTAAATTTTATATACCATTGACATTTAGCTGTAAGCTCAGAAAATTAAAATGTTCATAAACTATTTAAAGAACAATCAAAGAAAACTTTAGAACTTTACAGATCAATTTATGAAAGTTAAACTCTACCTACCCATTTGCCAGAGTAGTGGCTTCTCTCATTTGAGCAATTGATCTGTTAACCAAATCCGCTTTCCTCTGATTATAGGCAGCCAAAGATTGCTGCACTGACACAGGAACCATCTTTTCAAATAGATCTAAAATTAGGAAGGGAAATGATAACAAAATTAAGACAAAAACTCAATACTATAAAAGTGACTATTCACATTTCCCTTCTAATATTTATAGTCTAAAATATTTAAAGATAAAAACTAAGTCACTATTGAAAGTGATAAAGAGAATTTTTAGCTCACTATATTCATAGAAAATGGAAAGAATGAAAAATTTTTTCTTTGAACTTAATTTCATTAATTTACTAAGATGTGGCTGTCATGAGTATGAACTCTCTTTGGTGGCACTGTTCATTTGTTGATTAAATTTACTGAGTGGGTCACAGTGGCAATTTTTGGCTCTACCGCATCTTAGCTAGGTAACCTTGGGCAAATTACTTAACCACTCTTATGAGTGTCCTCATCAGTCAAATAGGGACAATAACAGTACCCATTTTATAGGACTGTTCTAAGAAATAAATGAGCTAATATTTGTAAAGTGCTTAAAAGAGTTCCTGTCACATGGTAAACATTTTGTATTTGCTAAAAATCATTCTTTCACTGACAGAATATTATCCTTCAGATCTCATCTAAAGGCTATTTTATACTGTATATATTTATGGCATTATAACATTTATCTGATACAAATATGACTGTAGGAGTTACCATGTTTAAAGAAATATTTATGTGTGTTTATTTTTAATGGCAGCATCTTAAATAACATAACAAATGTTATTTTAAAATGGCAAATGCTAAAGTCTTTTAGGTTTGGGTATTTTTATTTGTTGGTTGGTTGGTTTTTTGAGATAGAATCTCACTCTGCTGCCTGGCATAGAATGTAGCAGTGTGATCATAGCTCACTGCAGCCTCAAACTCCTGGGATAGTTAAGACTACAGGCATGCACCACCTCACGTGGCTAATTTTTCTATTTTTTGTAGAGATCATGTCTTGCTATGTATATTGTCCAGGCTGGTCTCGAACTCCTGGGCTCCTACCTTGACCTACCAACATGCTAGGATTACAGGGGTGAGTCACTACACCCAGATAGTAAGTGTTAAAATAGTCATCATTACTCAAAAACACAATTTCAAGTTTACTGATTCTGCTGTATACTATTATCACTTATTTTCCATCTTAAAACTCCACTAAAGATACAACATTTTATTCTCAATTCATTTTTAAAATGAATGCAATTATATTCAAAGCATAATATAATAACTGTGCATTTTAGCTAGAAAATAGGGATTCAACTAGAGAAAGATGAGTAAGATTAAAGTATATATGAATAACTGACATACCAGTAAATTTCTGGCTGATGGGAACATTGACTGGGGTGGATTTCACAAGTGAGGCTTTGCCAATAGGTTCTAGATCTTTAAGGTCTGGAACTCGATCATGATATATGAAGTCATTATCTTTCTTTGCTGCAGTAAGGGCACGGTTGATTTTGTCAGAAAAATCCTTCACATTGACATATTCATCATAGCGAGATGCCACTGTTTTAATCAATTCTGCTGCATGCTAAAAAGAAAAATATTTTAAAAAGAACTAGAAGAAGATAACATGTTCTTTCTTTCTCCACCACCAAGCACCAAGTACTCAGGCACCGGCAAAAAAAAAAAACCTTTAATTCATGGACCTGCATTTCCAGCAATGCTGATAAGATAACCTGGAAATTCTCCCATCACAAAATACCCAGATATTGAAGGATAATACATAGCAGACATTCTTCCAATGAAACACTCTTCCACAAGTGCCACATTAAGTATTTTGTTAGTGAAGTCACCTTCTGTATTTTTTTCACTGCATAAAGATATTTGTTGCAGTCACAATTTCACCAATAAGATCATCCAAGAAAAAGAGCCAGAAATATTCAAGTTCAGTCTTTGGCTGAGCACTATGAGGAAGGGTGAATCCCTGTTGTGTGACAGAAAATCGAACTTGATCAGATTACCATCACAATAAACCTTCCAGCTACTTGTTACAGGTTTCATATTCGTCACTTTCTTCATCTCTAGCTTCATATTCACTGTAACTACTATCAGTGCATAGAGGAAGAGTTTCTTCATGCTCACTTTCACCACTAAACCCTCCTTCAACCTCACTGTCCTCAAAAATCCATGTTGCAATATCATTGTCATTTACACACCTCTCCCTGACATTTTCCTACAAGTACAACTACACAACCATGATCACCTGTTCACATCAAAATATATGGCCTACCAAGAAACAAAAAGAATTCAACCTGCACTATCTATTGGCTAGAGTCCATACTACACAAGGAAACACATCAGTCTCCAACAACAGAGCAAGTCAACAAATGCAACCAAAAAAATGTGTCAGACGTCTTCCAACATCAAAACAGACAAGAAAATCATTACGTCAGACCAGTCTGACATAAGATCAGAAAGGGTTAAGAATAGACTAAGAATTGGGCAGCGCCTGTGGCTCAGGGAGTAGGGTGCCAGCCCCATATACTGAGGGTGATGGGTTCAAACCTGGTCCTGGCCAAATTGCAACAAAAGAATAGCTGGGGCATTGTGGTGGGCGCCTGTAGTCCCAGCTACTCAGGAGGCTGAGGTAAGAGAATCGCCTAAGCCCAAGAGCTGGAGGTTGCTGTGAGCTGTGACACCAAAGCACTCTACAAAGGGCAATAAAGTGAGACTCTGTCTCTTAAAAAAAAAGAAGAGACTAAGAAGCAGAAAGAATTTCAAGTTTTAAGATAATTCAAAAATAAAGACCAAAGAATCAAGAGAAACAAAGACTCCAAGAAATATGGAATTAAGTAAAGTAACCAGATATAAGAATTATAGGTAACCCTGAGGGAGAAGAAAAAATTTTTTAAAAGGCTTGGAAAATATACTTTAGGGAATATCTGAGGGTAATTTCCCTGATCTTATTAGAGATTTAGACATTCAGATATAAGAACACCTGGGAGATTTGCTGCAAAAAGGACATCACCAAGGCAAGTAGTCATCAGACTGACCAAAGTCAATGTGAAAGAGAAACTCCAACAAGCCATGAGGCAAAAATATCAAGAGTTTTCCTTTGTATCAACTTACAAAGGAAAATCCATCAGACTAACAGCAGAATTTTCAACAGAAACATTAAAAGCATGAAAGGACTGGTGTCCTATCTTTAGTCTTCCTAAAAAGAATAACTGCCAACCAAAAATTTTGTGTCCTGCGAAAGTAAGTTTTATAAGTGAGAAAGAAATAAAAAGTCTTTCCCAACCAAGCAAATGCTAAGGGAATTTGCCACCACTATACTTGCCCTACAAGAAAAGCTTAAAAGGGCTCTAAAAATTAAAAAGAATGGTCAATACTCACCAGTGTAAAAATACTTGAAAGTAAAAACTCTATAAAACATTAACACAAGAGTAAAAAGCAACTGGTTAATAATCAACATGGTAATAGAACAGTGTATCAGTTACCAATAGTTAACAGTGAATGCAAATAGCCTAAATGCTCCACATAAAACATATAGATTGGCAGAATAAATTAAAAAACACAACCCAAATATCTAGTGTCTCCAAGAAACCCACTGAACTTGAAAAGATTCTCACAGACTCAAGGTAAAGGGTTGGAAAAAAATTAGTCCACATAAACAGAAACCAAGAGCAAACAAGAGTTGCTATTCCTACATCAGATAAAAAAGATTTTAAATCAATAACACACAAAAAAGACAAAGCTCGTCATATACAATAAAGGGATTAATTCAACAAGATACAACAATAACTAAACACCTAAATGTGTATGTACCTAACACCAGAGCTCCCAGATTCATAAACCAAATACTACTAGACCTAAGAAAAGAAATAAACAACAACATAATAATGGCAGGAGACTTCAATACTTCAATGACAGAACAAAACAGATCATTAAAGCAGAAATTGACAAAGAAACAATGGACTTAAGTGAAACATGAACAAATGGACCTAACACACACTTACAGAACATTCTACCAAAACACTACAGAATATACGTTCCTCTCATCAGCACATGGGACGTTCTCCAAGATAGATCATATGTTAGGCTACAAAACAAGTTTCAGCACATTTTTAAAAATCAAAATCATATCACATATCTTCACAGACCAGAATGGAATGAAACTAGAAATCAATTCCAAGAGGAATTCTCAAAATCATACAAAGACACAGAAATTAAACAACTTGCTGAACTATCTTTGGGTCAATAACAAGATCAAGATGGAAATAAAAAATGTTTTAAATTGAATGGCAAAGATAACACAAGCTATCAAAATTTGTAGGACACAGCAAAAGCAGTGCAAAGAGGGAAGTTTATAGCACTAAACACCTACCTCAAAAATGAAGATCACAAATTAACAATATAATGTCACATCTCAAGGAACTAGAAAAACAAAAACCAAGCCCAAAGCTAGCAGAAGACAAAAAATAACAAAAATGAAATTAAAACAAACCAAAAAAAAAAAAAATCAAAGAATAGTGGTGCCTGTGGCTCAAAGGAGTAGGGCACCGGCCTCATATGCCGGAGGTGGCAGGTTCAAACCCAGCCCTAGCCAAAAACTGCAAAAAAAAAAAAAAAAAAAAGAATCAATGAATAAGTTATTTCTTTGCAAAAATAAAATCAAAAGACTACTAGCTAGATTAAGGAAGAAAAGAGAAGATTCAAATAACCTCAATCAGAAATTAAGAAGATGACCTTACAGCTGCTACCACAGAAATATAAGATCACCAGAGACAGTATACTAAGAACACCTCTATGAATACAAACTAGAAAATCTAGATGAAATGAATAAATTTTGAGAAACACACAACTTCCCAAGCTTAAATTAGGAAGAAACAGAAATCCTGGACAGATCAATAATGTATGCCAAGTTTGAATCAGTAATAAGAATCTCCCCCCTCAAAAAAGGTCCAAGACCAGATTCACAGCTGCCTTCTACCAGACCTATAAAGAACTGGTACCCATCCTACTGAAACTATTCAATCAAAAAGGAGGAAATCCTTCCTAACTCATTCTACAAAACCAACATTGCCCTGATGCCAAAACCAGAAAAGGACACTACAAAAAAAAAGAAACTAAAGACCCAATATCCAACAAAAAAAGAAAGAAACTAAAGACACTACAAAAAAAAAAAGAAACTAAAGACCCAACTAAACAGATGGAAATCTGTTTTCAAGACCCTCAACAAAATACTAGCAAACCTAACTCAAAAGCACATGAAAAACATCATTCATGCTGGGTATGGTGGCTCATGCCTATAAACCTAGCATTTTGGGAGGCCAAGGTGGGAGAAGCAGGTCAGAAGTTTGAGAAGACTAGCCTGAGCAAGAGACAGCTCTCATCTGTACAATAAACAGAAAAATTAGCCAAGAGTAATGCTTTGTGCCCACTAAGTAGTTTCAGCTGCTCCACAGGACGATCACTTGAGCCAAAGAGTTTGAGGTTTCAGTAACCTATGATGACGCCACTGTACTCTAGCCAGAACAACAGAGCAAGACTACTCTGTTTCTAACAAAATAAAAAGGCTAATTCACTATGATCAGGCGGGTTTTATTCCAGGGATGCAAAGATGGTTTAAGATACACAAGTCAAAAAATGTGATTCACCACATAACAGAATTAGAAACAAAAAATCATGATTATCTCAGTAGATGCAGAAAAAAAAATTCAACAAAATCCAACATCCCTTCATGATAAAAACCCTCAACAAGCTAGGCATTGGAGGAACACATCTCAAAATAATAAAAGCCATATGTAACAAACCCACAGCCAACATTATACTGAATGAGGAAAAGCTGAAAGCATCCCCCCTAAGAAATAGAACAAGACAAGGGTGCCTATTATAACCAATTCTCTTCAATATATTACAAGAAAGTCTTGTCAGAGCAATCAGGCAAGAGAAAGAAATAAAGGGCTTCCAAACTGGAAAAGAGGAAGTTAAACTATACCTGTCTGCCAATGATATTAATTTTATACCTAAAAATCCTTATGACTCCTCCAAAAGATTTCTAGAATTAATGAATGAATTCTGGCAAGTCTCAGGGTACAAAATCAACATACATAAATCAGAAGCATTTCTAAATATTAATAAGAACCAACCTAAGAATCAAGAACTCACTCCTGGCTCGGCGCCTGTGGCTCAATCGGTTAAGGTGCCAGCCACGTACACCTAAGGTGGCGGGTTTGAATCCCCAGCCCAGGCCCGCCAAACAACAATGATGGTTGCAACCAAAAAATGGCCAGGCATTGTGGCGGGCGCCTGTGGTCCCAGCTATGGGAGGCGGAGGCAGGAGACTCGCTTGAGCCCAGGAGTTGGAGGTTGCTATGAGCTGTGATGCCATGGCACTCTACCCAGGGGGACAGCTTGAGGCTCCATCTCAAAAAAAAAAAAAAAAAGAACTCACTCCTATTTACCATAGCTGCAAAAAAAAATACAATACCTGAAAATATGCTTAACCAAGAGGTGAAAGACCTCTGTAAGAACTACAAAACACTGATTAAAAAAAAAAAAATTGTAGGGCAACACCTGTGGCTCAGAGGGTAGGGCATCAGCCCCATCTACTGAAGGTGGAGGGTTTGAACCTGGCCCTAGCCAAACTGCAACAAAAATATAGCCAGGCATTGTAGCAGGCACCTGTAGTCCCATCTACTCAGGAGGCTGAGTCAAGAGAATCACCTAAGCCCAGGAGTTGGAGGTTGCTGTGAGCTGTGAGCTGTGACGTCACAGCACTCTACCGAGGGCAATAAAGTGAGACTCTGTCTCTAACCAAAAAAAAAAAAAAAAAAAAAGTAGATAACACAAAATAAATGGAAAAGTATTACATACTCATGGACTGAAAGAATCAATATTTTTTTTGGAGACAGAGTCTCACAATGTCATCCTCGATAGAGTGGTATGGCATCATAGTTCAAAGCAACCTCAAACTCTTGGACCTAAACAATTCTCTTGCCTCGGCTTCCCAAGTAGCTAGGACTACAGGCGCCTGCCACAATGCCCAGCTATTTTTTGGTTGTAGTTGTCACTGTTGTTTGACAGGCCTGGATTTGAACCTGCCAGCTCCAGTGTATGTGGCTGGTACCCTAGCCTTTGAGCTACAAGCACCAAGCCAAGAATCAATATTGTTTAAAAAACTCATGCTGCCCAAATTAATGCACTGATTCAATGCAATTTCTATCAAAATACCAACTTCATTTTTCACAGAATAGAAAAAACAAGCCTAAAATTCATATGGAACCAAATAAAGAGCACAAATAGCCAAAGCAATCCTAAGCAAAAAGAACAGATCTGGGGATTTCATTAACCAACTTCAAATTATGCTACAAAGCAACAGTAACCAAAACAGTATACTGATAGTGGTATAAAAGTAGTCACAAAGACCAATGGAAAAGAATTAAGAACACATAAATAAAGACCAGTTGGTAATCTGGTCTACTGAAGGTGGAGGGTTTGAACCTGGCCCTAGCCAAACTGCAACAAAAATACAGCCAGGCTGAAAAAAAAGGAAGGAAAAAAAAATGAAGACCCAAATTCCTTAAATATCTATTACCAAAAGACTCACCTGTAACCTTGCAATCTCTTCTCCAAATTTCTTCTGCTGCTTTGCCAGGATAGACTGATGGTACTCAGCATTGGCCTGCATGATACAGTGCTTTGCAGCCAAGACAGGAAACACCTCCTGGAAATAAAAATACTGACCAGGGGAGAGTCCAACCAGACAAACCACCACAGACAACATGGGATGCAGGAAGAAAAAAGGAAAAGGAGAAGAAATTAGCATCACCCCATTAATGATTTAGAGAAAGGTTAGTCATTAGATGTAAACAGAGAAGACCACATGATTTTACATGGATTGAAGTCTATGAATTCAATTTTGTTTTCTTCCAATTAAAATTAACGGTTTTTTTAACTGTTCATCGAATCCAATTTAGGTTTTTATAATTCTCTTTAATTGATCCATGAAGTCAACATTTTGTTTACAAAGAAGAAAGAAAAGCATGCATTATTAGAAAGAGAAGTGGAATGGACATTCACAGAGAAATATTAAGCATAGGGCTTTAAAAGCTTTCTGATGAGTCCTTACCCAGCCCTTAGAGTTAACTAAACCACCATTACTCACATATACTAGTGAAATTGCTCTATACCTGACTGTTTCATCATGTTTAAAAGACAAAAGACAGTAAAGTAAGTTTTCGTTTAAATTCATATCCTAAGAGAGTTCTAAGAAAGATAATTTTAGCCATATAAATATTTAGATTTAGTGTCATATAAACACTAACACTTCAGTGTCATACACTCAAAAACATAACACAGACAAATGCACTAAGTTTATGACTAATGATATGATAGTGTCATTTTGCCCTAATTTGTTTTGAAAATAATTCCAGTCTAAATCATTTAAAAGCTCCAAAGACATGAACAAGAAAAGCAGTTATATTGGTAGAAGCTCTTCTAAAATGCCAAATCCTACTTTGCAACCTCATTGTTTTTAGGAAGTACATGATATAAAAAATCCAAGAAATATACTAGACAATCACTGTCTAGACTCTAGACAAAAATACAAGAGAATCAAAAACTGGATTACTACCTTGTATGCTTTCCTGTCTCCAAGTGAATAATTTCCTAGCTTCCTGGATCACTACTTGCAGATATTCCAGTTTTATAACTAGAATATGAAAATACCTCATGAGCTTTATAGCAAAAAGGGAAAAATAAAAGACATCAAAATCTCTAACTGTATTCATGCCAGTTCTCAAGGTAAGGCTGGAGCAAATTGGTACTTAAACAGGAGATTTTCGAGGAATACCAGGAATGCTGCAGAGGTAACTTCCAAGTCTTTGTAGGTGACCTTCTTCTCTCGGTGACAGGACTGAACTAATGGCCCAACAGGATGTAACGGTACACTGTGCAGCTGAACATGAAGTCTTTCAGATGAAAAAGAGGTGAGAGGAGATCCCAAGTCTCTTTTTTAAGAGTAAGACTATTCATACCCAAGAGTCCTGGATAAATTTCTACTAGGCTCTTGGTATAAATTCTCAGGAATCTTCACATTAATTCCTTATTGTTCATTTTCTGACTAACATGTACTGGTGATGCACTTATGCCCATTTTTCCTTCACCCCATAGTGGCCTACAATTTTGTAAAGCACAAAGATTTCTGAATCAATAAATTCCTCTACAAAACATCTTGTAACAAGTATCATATGCTATCATATAGATGAAATTAACTGAAACATGTATTCACTCAATTTTTAAGTTCTTTAATCATTCCAAATTTACTTGTTAGTCTAGTCATCGCCTTTGTCATTTACAAATAATCATCACTGAAAGTCTTTTCAATTGCCACTTCAGAAAAGTTTACATTAAAACATAATTCTTCCTGTGATACATGATCTAAGATGGCTACTTTTCCTTAGCTGTTTATTAGAAGCCAAATTTTCTATCTTTGTTGGCAAAATTTAATTCTAAACAAAGATGAATTTAAATTTTCTTTTTTCTTTTATGTCTGTTTTTACACTTTAAGACTTAATCTTTAAGAAAATAGGACAATAATTAAAAGTGTAAATAATCAACATGTTTAAATATATACAAGCTTGTACCAAATCACCAATGATTCAGAACTACCCAAGGCCTTGATTTGATAAGATTATTGAAAACAGATGATCAAAGTTTTCCAGAAAGAGTTTTAGCTTGGAAAAACAAGTTTAGTAAAGGGTAAAAAGAAAAGTATTCCCTAAATATAAAAGAATTGTTCATGCACCTTAAATTTAAAAAACTATTTCTACAAATATATTTTTAAATGCCTCTGTTAAAGCTTCAAATTTCTTTATAATACATCATTTTTAACTTGCTTCTTAAGACAAAAATGTCTAAATACTTGCACATGCAAAATAACCAAGTGTTTATAAAAACAGTAACTGACCTTGGGGAGAGTGTCTTTGTACTGACACTGTTTGAAAGCATCACCAAAATAATCTGCAGCCTGATTAGCCAATTTAGCTATAATGGCATCTTTCATTTTATCTGAAATAAAATATTAAATTAAACCATATAACTAAAATAAATGAGATAATCTGATATAACTCAGTATAAACACTGAGATCACAAGTTTACATATTTATGTTTAAAAGTAATCGTTGATAAAAGCAAGTCTTCTGCATAAAACTAAGCAAATCCAAGATAACAGAAAATAGATTAGTGGTTGCCAGCAGCTGAAGGAAGGTAGGAATAAGGAGTGACTGCTAATAGTTACGGTGATAATAATGTTCTAAAATAAGACAGTAATGATAGCTGCAAAACTCTGTCAATATACTAAAAAACCCTGAATCGTATGCTTTAAAATGGTGAATTCTATCTCAATATAAACTGATTCTAAAGGAAAAAAGTTAACCCAATTTGTATCTCTTCCACAATGACTGCACTCTTATTTTCAATTTCTCCGTACTTCTATACACAGCCCATATTCCAATCTCTCATACTAACTCATATGCCTCGTAAGCACTGTTCTTATTTCATTCACCTATCATTAGGTCACATTTAAACAGGACCTCCTCAAAGACTGAAGACTAACAAATCTACAATTAGCATTATTCCCACTATATCCCTATCCCATATCCATACTACCAACCATTATCTCATAAACCATTCTTATATTTTTCATAGTAATTAACTTCCTCTGAGTTTACCCTGGTTACTTAATTCTTACTTATCATTTCCTCCTTCACTAAAATGTAAAAGGTTCCTAAAAACAGGAACCTTGTTTGTGTACTATCTAGAAACTGTAACAGTGACTGGCACACAGTAAATACCCAATAAATATTTGCTGGAAAATAATGTTTGAAGTATTGCAAACATATATAAGTATCATTCCAGACTCCAATGTTTAAAGACAATAGTTAAACATTTGCTAAGACTTCAAACGCAGCCTGCATTCAAGTTCAGAAAAGGAGGGCTGAAATTTTTCAGTAATTCACGTATCAATTACAAAAAGGAAAGCTCTACATTGAACATGTTATATTCTAATCACATTCTCAGTTTAAAAGCCTACCACTTCTTTTCACATGCAACAAAATGGAGGACAAATTTGAGTTACCTCTTGTAGCTTTTAAAAAAAATACTTCCTGGGCCTGTGCCAACATAATAAGACTGAGGGTCCCAACAGTATCAGGAGATATGTCCACAGTTGGCTCTCTATTTACAGCAGATAAAACCGTCTCTTTAATATGTAAAAAGGCACCACTAGCAAACTAGAGAGGAGGAAAAAAGAACTTTTTTAATATCAACAGGAACTCAGCAAGACTTAATTTTCCACTGTTACACACAAAAACCACTTCAAATGTTCACCCAGTGAAGTTACTGTGTGCATAACCAAGCAACAACATCTGATCTACAAATAAGGTATTTTTCTAAAACTCCATAGAATAATGAGATTTAACAAAGATTAAAAGTAAACTACAGGGAAAACAAAGTAAATAAATGACACAAATTGATTAAGCTTTTTTTTTTTTTAGATATATTGCCTCAAAACTAACATGAGAATAGAGGCAGGAATAAACATTAAAACGTTTTACTGAAATGCTCTTTCTTTGGTCCCAAAACAAATTCATCGTTCAAATAATTAAACATGTTATATACATAGGGGAAAACCTCAAATAGTACATACACTTAGTCCTCTGAGAAACTATCAATTGCTAACAATTTGTTCAGCCTTCACTAGGCCTTCCCTCATGAAATGTTCCCCATAAGATATTTCATCCCAATTAATTTTGTTTAGTTAATACTAAAATAACTTCACTTTTATGAAACAAATGATAATAAGAAAAAAGAAGTAGTCGTAAATTAACAGGGTTAGGTAAATTGTCTACACAGAGATAGCTCAAAAGTTAAATGCATTAAAATGAACATCATGGCTCGGTGCCTGTAGCTCAAGTGGCTAAGGGGCCAGGCACGTATACCAGAGGTGGTGGGTTCAAATCCAGCCCAGGCTCATCAAACAACAATGACAACTACAACCAAAAGATAGCCGGGTGTTGTGGTGGGCGCCCTATAATCCCAGCTACTTGGGAGGCCGAGGCAAGAGAATAGCTTAAACCCAAGAGTTGAAGGTTGCTGTGAGCTGCGAAGCCACACTCTACCCAGGGCAACAGCTTGAGACTCTTGTCGCAAAAAAAAAAAAAAAATGAGGAACATAAAATGAACATCATGTTTTCTGCAGCCATGAAGTATTATAAAACTCAAATATCTGCAAGGAATGACCAGCTGATCTTGGTTAACAAACTAAGAGACCCATATACTAGAACAGTAAGGGATATGAGTCTCTCATTTATAGATGAGGAACTAGAGGTCTAGAAAGGTTAATAAACTTGCCCAGGGCCACAAAGCTTCTGGCCACAGACAAGGTAATAAAATTTTACTTCATTTTCACATTTTCAAATATTTGTCATTTATGGCCTGTAAAAGAAATGTTGTGTGTATATTATGTTTGTAATCTATGCCCATCCAAAATTGTATGACAAACCACAATTTTGAACATGTTGTTTCCTTAAACTTTGTTTTCCTTTTACTTTCTCAGAATAGCATCTCTCACCTCTCCCCTGAACTTATACTACGGGAAATATCACACTCTACTTCTGAGACAAGCAGATTTCATAAGACAGTGGAAGGACCACTTGGAATTACATGAAATTTGGAACTGGAAGACAAGAAACCCAAATGGACCACTTTATTAGTACTCTGACCTTTAGTCTCCTTGGCTATAAAATGGGATGATATTACATGACATCTTTCATAATGTTTGTCTGAGTCAAATAATATACAAGGAAACACTTTGTAAACTACAATATAAAATATTAAAACATAATTATATAACGTTACTTAATAATAATCACATACTGTTATTTTTAACTGAAACAAAAAAAATAAAAGCTGAACAAATAATAACCAACTGCCACAAAATAATATGCCATATTAGTAAATGATTAGTACCTACAATATAGATTTGGCCAACTTAAGAACATGACCACATTTAAATATGACCTCGCCACAAGTCTCTAAGTTAAACTTCTATTTTCTTGCCAAGAGGTCTTAATCTTTGTGACACCAGTGAAATTTGAGGTGTCTTACTCTAAGAAAACATAAAATTAATGTATAAATTTTTGTCATTTATTTAACAGGGATTTACCATAAATGTCTGAGATTTAATCTCATACATTTAATTTGTTCAGCCAACATTTCTTGAGCCTCTATTATGTGCCAGGCACTGTGCTAGGTGCTGGGTGTACAATGGTGAGGAAAAACAGACCTGGTCTATAAGAGGTTTATCTAAGGGCTTCAACACTAAGAATCAATCCATTTTTTTAAAAGTACATTACCTTTCAAGAAAGCATCTGTTGTGTAAAGAAACATCCATAAACCTAAGTGCAAATTATTTTCCATTGAATCCAATTTAGTGTTGATCATTATGTATTAACTACTTTTCTGCATACCTGGTAATGCTTAGCAGCGATTTTCAATCCTTCATCATTATCCAGGTTCTGCTCTGCTGCAATCTGGCTAGCTAAGGCTGCACAATTGAACAACACACAGCTCTTTTCATATCCTAAACTTGCAAGAGCTGTAAAAAATTGAGAAGGAAAAATTTATCAGATTATTTTTTCTAAAGAAAATGAATGTTTCAAAGAAAAATACTATGACCTCTATCCCAATGGTTCTCACAAAAGTGAGTTTCCAGACCTGTTTTCTCATCTACCGCATGCCATAATTTGAGCTGCCCTATCAGGCACTTATTTCCATAATAATATTCCCACCACTTAAAACTCTAAATATCAATAAATCATTCCTCCTCTCCTTCCCCCTAATTGGACACTTCTATGTTCAGATTCAAAATGTAAAAACATTCTCACGTCAATTCTTGTTTAATTTCTTAAATTCAAATAAATTCTTTCCATCTTTACATTGCCTCTCAAAATTACATCATCCCACCAGTTTTACACTAGTTCCTCATTACTCCAAACCTATGTACCTCCTAGCTAGGTTCCCAGGCTTCATTCTCTCATTTAATATGTTTCTCAGGCTCGGCGCCTGTGGCTCAATCGGCTAAGGCGCCAGCCACGTACACCTAAGGTGGCGGGTTCAAATCCCCAGCCCGGGCCGCCAAACAATAATGATGGCTGCAACCAAAAAATGGCCGGGCATTGTGGCGGGCGCCTGTGGTCCCAGCTACTTGGGAGGCGGAGTCAGGAGACTCGCTTGAGCCCAGGAGTTGGAGGTTGCTATAAGCTGTGATGCCATGGCACTCTACCCAGGGGGGGATAGCTTGAGGCTCCGTCTAAAAAAAAAAAAAAAAAAAGAAAAGAAAATATGTTTCTCAGAGGGGTAGCAGATCAATTTGGCTAAATACAACTCTGATGAAGAATCTATATACCTCACATCCATTAGCATACTATGGACATTACTACAAAAAAAAAAAAGACTCGGCGCCCATAGCACAGCGGTTACAGCATCAGCCATATACATCGAGGGTGGCAGGTTCAAATCCAGCCTGCGCCAGCTAAACAACAATGACAACTGCAAAATAGCCGGGTGTTATGGTGGGCACCTATAGTCCCAGCTACTAGTGAGGCTGAGGAAAGAGAATCACTTAAGCCCAAGAGTTTGAGGTTGTTCTGAGTTGTGACACAATGCACTTTATCAAGAACGACATAGTGAGACTCTGTCTCCAAAAAAAGGGAAGAAAATAACAAGTGTTAGTGACACAGAAAAATCAGCACTGAGCACAGTGGCTTACATCTGTAATCCTAGTATTTTGGGAAGCCAAGGTAAGAGGATCACTTGAGGTCAGATTTTCAAGACCAACCTGGGCAACACACCAAGACGCTATCTCTACAAAAATGAAAATAAAAAATCAGCCAGGCATGGTAGCATGCACCTGTAGTCCTAGCTACTCAGGAGGCTGAGGCAGGAAGATCACTTGAGCCCAGGAGTTTAAGACTACAATGAGCAGCTGTGATCATGCCACTGCACCCCAACCTTGACAATAGAGTGAAACCCTGTCTCGAATTAAAATAAAAAAGAAACTGGAACCCTTGTGCACTGCTGGTGGGAATGTAAAATGGTACAAATATTTTGAAAAACAATATGGCATAAGGTGGGTCCTCAAAAAATTAAAAATAGAATTACCATATGATATTGTAATTCTAATTTTGAGTATATACTCAAAAGAACTGAAAGTAGTCTCAAAAAGACACCAATTTTAACAGCAGCATTATTCACAAGAGCCAAAAGGTAAAAGCAACCCAAGTTTCATCAACTGACAACTGGACAAAATTTATAAAGAAAATGTGGTATTTATGAAACATACCATGGAATATTATTCAATCTAAAAAAGGAAGGCAATCACATGCTACAAGATGGATGAACCTTTGAGGACATCATGCTAAGTGAAATAAGCCAATCACAAAAAGACAAACAGTATATGATTCCAGTAATGTGAAGTACCTACAATAGTCAAATTCATAAAACAGAAAGTAGAATGAATGGTGGTTGGCAGGGTCTGGGGGCAAGAAGAGTTTCAGATTTGAGATTTGCAAGATGGAAAAGTTCCAGAGTTCTGGAAATGTATTTCACAACAATGTGAAATGCCTAACACTACTGAACTGTCTGCTTAAAAATGGTTAATAAATTTCTTGTCATGTTCCTTTCTTTTTCTTTTTTTATTGTGAGGATTCATTGAGGGTACAGAGAACCAGGTTACAATGATTGCACTTGTTAGGTAAAGTCCCTTTTACAATTATGTCCTGCCTCCAAGAGGTGTGTCACACACCATCGTCGTGTGTTTCTTAAAACAATTTTTTTAATACAAATACTGTATGATTCTCTTACATGAGGTGCCTAAAGTAATTAAATTCAGAGACAGGAAGTAGATAGTAGTTGCCAGAGGTTGCAGGAGAAGAATGGGAAATTATCATTTAATGGGTAGAGTTTCAGTAATGTAAGTGAAGAGTTCTAGAGATGATGGTGGTGGTGTTTGTACCGCTGAAGTATATGCTTAAAAATACACTTCAGATGTATTATCTGGTTAAGATGGTATATTATGGTATATATATTTATTTTATCAGAATTCAAAATAAATCCAGAAAAAAATCTACAATAGTTCCCTATTACTCATAGAATTCAACCGCAGTGGAATTCAAGTTCTTGCATAATGTGCCAGGCACTGACCACCAAGCAAAGTAAGACTCCTTACAAAAAACACTAAACAAACCATCTAGGAGAACCAGAACAAGACTACAATTGTATGTCTGTGCTACGGGGTACTGCCATAAAGTAAAGACCTCCTTGTTACAGAACTGTGGAAGCCTCCCTTGGAATAACAACCTGTCTCAACTTGCTTCCAAACCAATTCTAGCCTTTTCATTCTAAAATGAAGCAGACAGAAACACCAACTCGTCCTAACCTACTTTCTTAAATAAATACATGGAAAATCTAGAATAACCAGAATCTGAAGAAAGCCTGCAGCAAAATAAAGATCAAGGGAAGTGAAAAACTGAGGCCAAAGTAAACAAAGACAATTCCAGTAATAAAAGATAATATTCCAAAGATGATAATTAGGATCCTTACGGAGATTCAAAGGTGGTATAAACATAAAACAATAATAGATACTATTTTTTTAAAATCAGTGAATAACAAAAAATACTTGGAAATTAAAAACTTGATTACTAAAATTTTTTCAAAAGAGGTATTAGAAAATAGTATCGGCTCAGCGCCTGTGGCTCAATCGGCTAAGGCGCCAGCCACGTACACCTAAGGTGGCGGGTTCGAATCCTCAGCCCGGGCCCGCCAAACAACAATGATGGCTGCAACCAAAAAATGGCCGGGCATTGTGGCGGGTGCCTG
>CAUYQV010185482.1:0-15384 GCA_963574575.1 Galagoides demidoff
TTTGAAATATTATCATCAAACTGATTAACACAGCCTTCATGTCATTTTCTTAGTTATTGTGTTAAGAGATTTATATTCTACTTTTAGAAAGAATCATTTGTACCTTTGTAAGATAAACCATAGAGGTGATCCTACCAATCACCCTCCCTCCATCCATCCACCCTCCTCCACTTCCCCCCCCATTCCCATATTCTTAGGCTACAATTAGGTTATAGCTTTCTGTACTATTTCCCCTTACTTTCATGACCTTGTACCGCATATAAGTATGCAGGTGCCTACCTGTCTGTTGAAATGATAAAAAGTATATTTTCTGAAGCCACAGAAATATAATTCAAAATGAACAGTTAAATAGAAATGTGTATTTTGTTATGAGAATGCTAGCCAATGATGCCTACTGTTACTGAGCCAAATACAGCCTTTTATTTTTGCTAATTTAGGATTACAATGATAAAGAGTCAGGGCGTTATGTTAAAATTATAGAAAAAATACTTGCTGCCAAAGGCTCATGTTTAACTAACATGGGAAAATCCTCAAATCACCCTATTTTCAAACTATTTTTCCTTAAACACATTCTAAAAGATCCTAAAAAGCACAGCACAATCTTTTAAAAAAGCAAATTCAGAATCAGATAGAACAAAAATGATACCATAAGATAATACAAGAAAAAACAGTATAATACAGCAAATGATAATATGTATATAAAATGACAAAGTTTCTCTTAAGTATTGTAATTTTTCACATAATATGTGAGTTCCAGGTTTACAGCTATGTTTTTAGAACAAATATAATTTACTAGGTTAGTAATGTCTCAGTCATGCCACGCCATTAAAAACAAGCAACATGATTCAGCTAGTGGAAGCTACTCCTATTACAGATACTGTAACCAGAGAACAAAATTTAAAATAAATAAATTCAGAGCTCAAATGCTAGAGAAATACTTAGATAAATCCTTCAATTTATAGATTCACTGAGTTACAGAGAAGTTACACAGTAAGTTGAAGACAAAGCTAATATTCTTTAGTCCACAGTCAGACATATTTGACTCTAAGCCGCACTATTACCTGATCTCCAAAGTCATCACAAATATCACTAGTATATTCCCTATTGTATGCATTACATGAACTTCCATAAATTACTAAAAATTCACATCAAGACTAATATTCATACGTATAGTAATAATTTACAGCTTCATGGAAAATATCATTGTAAGTATCATTTTAAAAAACTGGCTCAGGAGTAAAAGAAGGTGAGTTAATAACCTGGAAGGTAAAAAGAAAATACAGGAAGTAGCAAAAAGATATGTGGCAATCTCCCATTCAAACAATCTGTATAGCTGGGCACAGTGGCACACCTATAATTCTAGCACTCTAAAAAGCTGAACGGATTGCTTGGGCTCAGGAGTTCAAGACCAGCCTGAGCAGAACAACACCATCTCTACTAAAAATCAAAAAATTAGCTGGGCATCGTGACACATACCTATAGTTACAGCTACTGGGGAGGCTGAGGCAGGATGATCATTTAGGCATAAGAGTTTGAGGTTGCTGTGAGCTACAATGAAGCCATTGCAATCTACCCTAGGCCACAGAATAAGACTTTGTCTCAAAAATAATCACTGCGGCCATCATCATCTGTGTAAAGATACTGGGAAATTAATACAGTAAAACAGAAATCTGGTTCATGTCCTACAACAAAAATGCCTAATGTAGGTACAAAATAGAAAGAATGGAAATATTTAAACATTATCCATACTGCCTATTATAATGTACGTATGTGACTGTAATGAGTCACTTTCAAATTTTACCTCAAATATAGATCAGAGTAATGAATTTGATTAATGTTTATTATTACTGTGTACAAACCACAGATTAATCTGAAGAAAAATACTGAAACAATTTTTCCTTAAACAAAAATTTGTGGACTCAGGTTCTGAACTCTCAAAGATGTGTAACACAGATTCTGCTGGAAAAACAGGGTTAGCAAGGAGAGTAATGGGATATTAATAAAATGACCGATTTGTTGTCCTAGGTTTTCCTGGACAGGAGAATGGAGAATGGAAAAACTGAACCATGAAATCAAAAAGGCATCTGTCTTCCAGGTTGTTCTCTGCCAATGTCTTGAGAAAAATGTTTGAACTTTCCTCTTGGCTTTGTATGCAAATAGCTCCAGATGCAAAGTGAACCACATCTAAGTTATTTGGTTCAACATCTGCTGGTCCAATTCCCATTATTCCTTCTCAAGGGTCGACTTATGACAGACAGTTTAGTTTGCCCTCTATCTAAGCTGTTTTGAAGAAGCTAATTTGGATTAAAGCATCTATCTGGATTTCTAGTTTTTCCCTTTGATGGTCAAGGCACTGTAGTGTGGTCTGTCTATTCAGTGCTACAACAAACTCAGAAACATATTAGAAAGGACAATATTCAAGGTTTTGCCTCCCACCTTGCCTTCTAGACAATTTATATTGATACGGTTAAAAGTAAAAAGCAACAGTCATTGCCTTTAATACCACCCACATTGTACAAATGGCAACATGACAATACTTTTTCCCAACTTCTTCCTTTTGTTGATAGCTCCATGACAACACTTTCTGACCTAATATTCTTTTCACGTAACTTCTATCAAATATGTGAAACTGAAGTTACTGATTAAAGTGTTTGCTAATCCAGTATTAACCACATACTTTATGAAACATTCTGTCCTTTGGGATGACAACTTTCATATGGCATCAATGAAATGGAATAAGGCCCAAAGCACATGGCATTTAGTGTCTGATACACAGCACATATTCAAATATATGATAGATGAATAAATTAACAAATGGGCAAAAAAATTAAAGAAATTCCATGAATTCTGAAACTTTAATCAGCTGCAACCAGAAAATATAATCAAATAAAGTATTGACACCAAACTAAGATTTGCAAGATCAAGTAAAGATGCAGTCCTTTCAAAACAGTAAGCAAGGAAAGTACATTAGAAGATTCAAGTAGGGAAAAGGGAAGACATAAGAATATAAAGCTATGAATGAGATCCATCCAGACCTCGTATATTTATATATACATACACCTAAGTTCTGGTGGAGACACACACACACATACACATACACACGTGTGCATTTAAATGCACAGGTATGTGTGTATGTATCAAAAGACAGCCATTCATGTTGAAAAGTCTTTGCTCTTAGTTTCCTAAAAAGTAGAACACTAGGAGCCCCAGAGACATTTAGAAAAGATGGTTAATTGTGTGGGAACAATTTCAAAAAGCAAGAGATTTCTTATCCAAAAATAAAAAGATCCTTTTCTATAAAATACATTGCTAGGAATAGCAAACTCAAAAACTTTCTTACGTGCTACACAAAAGACCAAAATATAGCTGTTCTTTCTTTCAGAAAATCCCTGACTACTCTTGTTCATCGTTATTTCCGCTTCCTGCAACCAAAATGAGAATGATCAGGAAAGTTAACTGAGCCCTAGAAAAAAATAACTCCTTAGCCATCTGTGAAAAAATTTTAATATCTAAGATTTCCAAGATTAATATATTTTTGAAGGAAATTTAGGTTTGCCTTCTTTCAACTTATGATTGACAAACCATTATCCCCACAGAACTCAAAATCATGAAAAAAAGTTAACTGAAAGTAAGTCTGCTCTACTAATCATCATGAAAATTAACACTGTTTATCAACAAGGTAAAATTCTATGCCAGACACTTAGGACTGAAAAGGTTTAAAATATCGTGTATGCCCTCCAAAGCTTCAAACAAAACAGACATAGATTTGGAAGTCATACTGATAAAATGATACTAAAAAAACAAATTAGAAACCTAAGTTCACCTAAGTACTATTTACAACAAAGGTGGCAGCAACCCAAGTGTTCATCAAAAGATGAATGCTTAAACAAAATATAGTCTATACATAGAAAATGTTATAGTATTCAGGCTTTAAAAAGAAGAAATTCTGGGCTGGGTATGGTGGCTCATGCCTGTAATCCTAGCACTCTGGGAGGTACGTCTATATCTTAGCACTTGTGGGAGGCCGAAGCAAGGGGACTGTCTGAGGTCACAAGTTTGAGACTAGCCTGAGCAAAAGCAAGACCCTGCCTGTAAAAATAGTTGGGCATTGTGGAAGGTGCCTGTACTCCCAGCTACTCGGGAGGCTGAAGCAAGGGAATCTCTTGAGCCCAAGAGAGTTTGAGCTTGCTATGAGCTATGACACCATGGCACTCTACTGAGGGCAACAAAATGAGACTCTTGTTTCAAAAAATAAAGAAAGAAAGAAGGAAATTCTGACACATGGATAAACTTTAAGAACATTATCCTTACTTAAATAGTTTAATAAGACAGTCACAAGAAGATTAATACCATATGATTCTACTTATATGAGTTATCTAGAATAGCTGAATTCATAAAGAGAGAATATATGATGGTGGTTGCCAGGGACTTGGGGCGAGGAAGGAATGGAGTATGTTGTTCAGTGAGTACAGGGTTTCAGGTTTATAATATATAATACAATCCTGAACTTCACACTCAAAAACATTTAAGATGGTAAATTTTATGTTGCTATGTGTTTTACCACAATCTTTAACAATACAAATTAGCATAGCTAAGCACTAAGTAAGTGGTATAGAAATAAAATAACAGTAACTCAGAAGGAACAGTTAATGAGACACTGAACAAATGTAGTGCAAGCTTTGTAACTTGTCTGGAAAGCAAAATAAGACTCAAGTGAGCAGACAGGAGATAAGGGAAGGTATGGTAATCAGGAGCAATGGCAAAGACTTGGGAAGACACATTGTCTAAGAACACCATGTAGATCACAGTTCAACTCACAGGCTTTAAGCAGAATAGGGTAATCTAGAGGGTGAACCAATGAAATAGAGAGGCAAATGCTTCAACAAAGGCAATTCTTCTCCTTCAGTAGCTGTCACTAAAATAAAGTAATACTCTCTACATGATTTTGTACAGTAAAAACAATGGGAAAAGAGATTAATAATATTCATTTCTTATTTACATTCTCCAGTTTCTATGATAAATGGAGGTATAAAGATAGATTGTAGAGTGTAGACATCATACCTTAATGATACATAAGCTTAGAAATAATAGTTGTGTAAAGAGCCAGCATACACATTTCATTTATTCTGATTGGCAATTATTAATTTCAACATCAGCATTGCATATACACTAGCATTTAAAAGGGGTCACCATGTAAAGGATGTGAGAGGCATGTTTTTAGGTAACTTGACCCAGTGACAAATTCAAGGCTACAAACAGACACTTGGAGAAATCCATTAATTATCCCAGGTGCTATTATCCCAACTAACTGCCAGTCCTGAAGAAATAATCACGGGCACACTACTAAGATTACTATACTCTTAACAAAATCCTAAAAATGAAGATTTCTATTTTACCCCAAATATATCGAAAACTTAAACCAAATGTTTCTGAGTTATCTTCTTAAATTTTAAGCTGTGGTAAAACTTGGTTAATATCCACCTCTTTCATATTTTCCATATCTAAAATCTATAGATAGGCTATACACAGTTGGGTTATAGGTAAAGGCATAGACCAAAAAAGGGAGAAAATTAGTCTTTTCTAATGCTGACAAGAATTTGCCTTGGATCTCGTAAAGCAGTGGTTCTCAACCTGTGGGTTGCAACCCACAGGAACTGTAGTAAAGGGCCATGGCATTAGGAAGGTTGAGAACCACTATCTGAAGGGTTCCTATCTCAGGTCCAGGTCGTTACTTTGGAAATGACTAAGTTGTTGTCTATATCACTTCTGCCTAAACAAACTCTAGCTACCTAAATCAGAGGCTGACTCTTCAGCAGCTAGAAGAAGACAAACTATCTATTACAGCAAAGGAAAAAGATTGCTTTGACTGAGCAAACACAAACCGTATCTTTAGCTTTAGCCCTTAGTCACATTTGCTTTTCTCCATTTCTGCAAGTCCTTGAGGAAACTGATAAAGAGTACTTTCTTCAGACCTGCTTTTGGTGAGGTAGTGAAGGAGAGACGGAATTTCATTAGGCTTTGAGGACATGACCACTAATACACAGAAGTGCAAAGATGTGCCACACATATATAAAATGATCACTACTAGAGAACGGGAACTACATGATTTCCCTACAACATATAATTCTTTAGTATACTAACACAATTTATTATAAAAAGCCAGATTCTGTTTCTGCTTTCACAAAAAGCAAAGAAGTGCAATTTGGCCTCAACTTACAATCTACTGAAACTGAACCTACTTCCTCAAGGCCACCTATGATCATCTGTGGGGTTTTTCCTCAGTCTCCAATCTTACTACCTCTCTACAGCCTTTGACATCAGCAGTGATAGAGTCTTTGACATTTTTTACTTTTGATTTCTGTTACATCATTAGCCTACTCTCCCCTAAACTCTCAGACCTATCTCTTTTATTGCTTCCTGTTCCCTAACTACAGACATCCAAATTAATCTGCTCAACCCTAACCTCTATACATACTGTTAACTGTCATTATCAATGGGAAACCTTTCTCATGAGTTCTAGGTATCTTAAAAACACATTACTTAAAACGAATTCATTAAGACCCCACAATGTACCAAACCAACTCTCAAATTTCTATTTCTGTCCATAGTAACACCATTCTTTCAGAATTGAGACTTGAAACCTTAAAAATAAATTCTGACCCTTCTTTCACTGCCTTATCCACTAAGTCAGACAGTCCTGTTGATACTTTTTACAAAAATCTGAGTTACTGGAAAAAAAACTAACACGGACTCTTAAAAACTATATTTCATCGCTAAACATATTTGCCTGGATTAGGCTATAAGCTTTTTTAAAATCATCATTTTGCCATCCATAATAATGGCAAGAGCATAGCTGTACTGCCTACCTTCCATTATTAAATATGTTACAGCACACTTAAAATCCTGAGCCATTATATAAACATTTTCCCAACTATTCTTAGGCTTTGCCATTGCCATCCTAATCTAGTCATTCATTCAGTTACACATTAACTCATTAATTTTTCTTTAATTATTCATTACATGAATATTTGTTAACATCTAGCTATCAGCTAGATACTATGCTCAGCATTTAAGATACAATATCAAGACAAGCAGACATAGTGTGTAACATCACAGAGCTGACAATCTAACATGAAAGTTAGCCAACAGGTGCATATTGGCAAGAGAGGGTTCACTGGGAAGGTGTCCCCCAAAACTGAATACTACAGCAAGAAATAAAACATTATTAATATGGTAGTTAGTATGGTAAGGGTGTGGGAAAAAGTGACAGCAAAAACGTAAGAGAGAGAATTTTTAGGAAAGGAATAACATGTATAAAGTTCCAGACAATAATGAGCATCCTAATGATCCCTTTTCTGACATTTGCACTTTTGTTCCATTTATGTTCTCCCTTCAAAATCTTACCCTATTCTCCCACATTTGCTTGTTGAAATCATATGCATCCTTCAAAGTGCAGATCAACAATATATATAGCCAGCTTTATATATGCACTACTTGACTCATACCAGGAATGAAATAATCATTTGCTAAATGAACAGATGACAAAATCATCATTCTTCTCAAATAAAAAAATCTGCTTCATATTACAAATAGGTAATGCCTGTCCTATCTATCCTTGACGTAAGTAACTTCTTTATTATGGACTATGTTCTGTACATCTCTATATCCCCATAGTGCCTAATATATAAGAAGCACTGGATAAATAATTGTAGGATGAATAACTCTACTAATCTAGGACTAGCTAGGTAGAACTTTTGAAGAAAGGTACTTTTATCTTCTACTTCTGACTTTAAAATGATTGACAGAAAAGTCTCGCAAGCTCAAAACATGCTTTAGACATGAATGTTAACATTGGTTAATTAATATTAGGTCTTCCAAGAAATATCTGTCAGTAATGGAATTTATTTAATTTCTTGGATAGAAAATTTAACTTTTAACACTTTCAAATCATTTTATTTAAAAAATTTATAAATGTAAATGAATGGAGATGATACATTATTTTCAGACTGCACAAAAGGAAGTCTAATTGATGAATTAGACAACATAAAGTTATTTGGCACTTCACCTTCCTAAAATTAAGAGAAATTAGAAAATATAACTTGTACTTTAATATCATTTAACATTCATATCATTTTTAGAATCAAGCTCAAGCCATTATTGTGAAATTTATTAGATAGATCATAATTTGCTATTTTTATAAATCCTAGATTCAAGAGTATATCTCAGTCATTCCATTTCTTAGATCAAAGAAGACCAAGTGAAAAGGTTAAAAAACAGGCTTTCAAAGAATAGGCAAAAAGTATTAAATAAAAAAAAAAAAGTCCTAGTTACTATATACTAATACCTGTAGGAAAGGCAGCCCAAGGAATAGCAGGAGATGTTGTTTGAGCGTCACCATTTCCACCATCAAAAGTTTCTGCAGCCTAAAAAGCAAAGGTAAGATTATTTGAGATCTAAAAAGTAGTAATGCTATTAAAGTGAGCAAGCATCCATGTTCTACAAATATATATTCTGTAATACACCACATAGTTTCAAATTCCTTTTAAACACCCAATTGCTTTTCAGTCTTCACTGCTACCACCCCACCATAACTCTTCATCTCCAGTACCATGCCTTACTGTCTTCAAGTAAAAATTCTTATTACTTATTCAAATAAATCTCCTTCCAATAAGACTTTTTATTTTATATATCCTTAACCACATTTTCACATGTGATTTTCATACTTAAGCATTCTAAATTTAACTCACTACATTTACCTCTCTACATAAGGAAAATATTTTTTGTTAAAAATCTAGACCCAAAATATTTTAATTAATTAGCATAAGACCTAGAGATTAGTCTAAATAAGTAAGATTCACCTATCTTCTTGAATAATCTACTTACTGGACTTACTAGTAGACAATTCCTAAAGCTGACATTTTCAATCAGCAAACCATCCTATTTTCAAACAATTACTCAATGTTGAGTTTGTGGGTAGGAGTGCAGAGTTTTCTGTCTGTTAAGTGCTCAGGTCACAGCAAAATTATTACTGAAAACTGAGCCAGAATTTCAATTTGGACTCTTCACTGAGTTGTCAGCCAAGGAGAAGTTAATGGGGCAATCTGCCACAGGAGTTAAGTAACATAGAACACAGAAGATGCTCTCTACAAACTATGAAAAATAAACACATGTGTACAAAGAAAAAGGCCTAAAAACTATAATTAAATTGCAATGTTGATTGACACTGTCCTTATATAATATTGAAGAGAACAGAAGTATAATTATTATTATAAGAAGCACTATCCACTGTGTTTTTCTGATAAAACACATGAAGCAGGTTTAAATAAAGAAGACCATGCTAGATTATAACCTTCAAATGACTAATACAGTCCAAACAATAAACTAAGTCAGATCATATCTGAAACCTGTATTTTCCTCAAAATGAAAGAAATTTTAACAGAATTTCAAATGTTACATTTCAGTAATATAGATTCAATAACCAGGCAAAACGCAAACAGTAAACAAAAAGCATAAAAATGCACTAACCGATAACCACTTTCAGAAGAGACACAGAAAAAAGGTATATACATATTCCAAACTGGCAGGTATTAAAGATCAACAAAAGAGAAAAAGATCATAAAACCTAAGGAAATCCACATCATTCTTTCATGAAATTCGGAACACTGAATGCTTACGTTATAGCTTATTTTCCCTTACTAATGTCATTAATTATACTCCCTAATTTTTATAATTTCAGTTTTACCAAATCTAATCTAGGTGACAGTCTTTTAGGAAAAAAAAAAATCATGAATTTCACTTAATAGTAGTTCCAGGACTTGAGGTCAGGCATCCTGACTCCTAATCCAGAGATTTTCCTGCAAGACTATACTGGCTCCATAAAAATAACTAGGTTATAAAATATTTCAATAAAATGAGCACACATTGAAAAGGATTAAGGAAAAGACAGTGCTTCTTTAGCTAACAATTTCCACTTAAAAAGTATCCAACTAAATCTGAGAAAGTAAGATAACAATACAAACATGCTAATTAGCTTTATAAACCACCAAAAGACTATATGCTTAGCATACTAAATGAACTCATTACAGGAATAAACATATGTGACAGCATCTTCAATCAATCTTCATCCTTCATCTCAAAGTATTTCCTAATAAACATATATCCTAGCATATCATCTGCTGACAATTTTCAAAATGCTTCCACTAGTGCTTCCACTGATAACATTTAATTATCTCAATTAAAACCACTCCTTTGGGCAAAACCAAATGTTTAATAATAAAAAATCCATTTTAACTTTCAGAGGGGATATTTTTAAATTTTCCTTATTTCATTTTTTAATCAAGAATTACATCCAACATGATAAGAAAAAGATCATAAATGCCAATGAAAAATAATACACTTTCAAAATAGTTTACTCCATTATGATACGATAAAGTTAAAACAAACTGATATATAATAGTGCATACCTCAAAACCACCAAAATCATCATCATCCATTGTTCAAGTGGTACCTGAAAAATATCAAAAGATATTGAAACAAGCCCACGAACACATTTATGTCAAAATACTTCTCCAACTTAAATGCATTTGTGTGTGTGTGTGTGTATATATATATATATATGTATTTTGATTTATAAATTAAACTATTTCATTTGTGTTAAAAAAGCTTTTTAACTATTTATGCATTTTTTAACACAAAAAGAACTGGTAATCAGCTTTTACTTTTTGGCAAAATTAGCAATTTCTGTAACTTTTTCAGCAACTATGTATTTTGCCATTTTATGTTGAGATGCCAGGAGTGGAAAAATATTCTTTTACATTTTAATTTGCTTTTTCCAAATTGGCACTAGGGCTCAATTCAATAATGCTTCCTGCTTTTTGCATCTATTCCTCAGTTGTCTGGCAACATCAGCACAAACTCCAGCTAAGAACAGGACTGTGGTGAATTTTTGGAAATCTGTCCCACACCACAAAGGTTCTTCCCTCGGTTTCATGGCTGAGGCTGATTTAGATTTTCAAAATTGATCAGCATTTTTGAGCTGTGGCCACAACTTTTGGAGCATTTTGATATGTGTATTTTTAGCTGAAACTGCTTTGCACTTTTGGAAAAATGTGGAGCAAGTTACTAGGCTGATTAAGATAAATCAAGTCAGGTGTTCATGGGAGGCTAGGGATGAGGAAAACATAAACTAATACCCAGAATTCCTCTCTTCTTTACTCTTAAAGCATGTAAGAAAGACAAGCAATAGGATAATGCGTGCTTTACTTTGTCCTAAATGTAAATCATAAAAATGGAAGTATAAAACCCTTAGGTGCTAGACTTCAGGAAAAGAATAAGCTTTACCTAACAAAGCATAAAAGAGCTATAAACCCCAAAACGATAAAATAAGTAATGGGTAGCATATAGTAAAATGAAAAATAAATTCTTGGGTAGCTTGTTTCTGAATCTATGATTTGGAACTCATAATTGTGAATCAATAGCTTTAAGTGGTAACTCTTGTCAATAAAAACTGGTTTTCTTTTTCTCTTTTAAAAATGAATATATCCAGATATCACAGTTTCATTGACCAGTAATACAAAATGGACTTGCTTACAAGAAAACAATACTTTCACATTTCTAAAATAAAGAGCTACACAACCACAAGTTAAGCAATAATCCTAAATGCATTTTCTACAGTCATTTGCTTTATTTAAGTAGCCATTTTAGCCATGTTGTGCCTTCTCACTGAACAAATACTAATGCTTTGAAAAAGAAAACTCAAAAGTTGTTCAAAAAATTAATAGTAAAAAACATTAATCTCAAAGATTTTTTTAAATAGGCAAAGCCAATTTCCTTTTACAGAAACTTAGTAAGTAATGACACTAAAAAAATAAAGAAGACAAAAATACATTACAAAATGAAAAGGCACTATATTAATCAGAATATGAAAACAATACTATCATCATTGCTCATAATTTAGCAGCCTAATGAAATTCTTTTAAAGGATGTATTCTCCATAAATTAAAACTAAACAAGTACTCCACATATAACACTTAAAAAATATCAACCAAACTTTAAGAAACTTTTGATGATGTTTAGTTTAAAATGGCATTTACATTAACTTTGGGTGGTAAATAAACAGAAATTCATATGTGATTACATTTTTCATGAAGAAATTATAAAATAAGAATATGAACACTGAGAATTAACCAAGTCAAACTATAAAAACCAAGTTTGTCTTTTATGTATCCCATGAACCTCAAGGAATAATTAAAAAATATTTTTAGCATCAACAGACATTATAGTCAAACAATATGGATTCAAAAGAAAGAATTTTTAGAGTAATGTTTTTATATGTTTTCATCAGTCACTTCCCAATAAATTATTTGTAAGGTGCCAGAAAATTTGAAACCAAAAGCAAATACTCATGCCTATCATTTCAGCTTCTTTGCCTATGGTAATGAATCAAATACCATTAGTTTCTTACATACTGATTTAGCTGTACAAAAAAGCTCTACAAAAGACTAATATCCAGAGCAGGCGTCCTCAAACGATGGTCCGCAGGCCACAAGCGGCCCGCCAAGGACATTTATCCAGCCCATGGGGTGTTTTTGCTGCTGCCACCTGTCCTGCTTAGCAGCCAACTCAACCCAGGGCCGGCAGACCAGCCCTCCAACAGGCTGAGGGACAGTGAACTGGCCCCCTGTTTAAAAAGTTTGAGGACCCCTGATCCAGAGTCTACAAAGAAGAACAATTCATCAAGAAAAGAAAAAGCAAAAAGTGAGCAAAGACCTAAACAGATGTTTTACAAAAGAAGACAGACACAGGCAAGAAAAAAATGAAAAATGTTCAATGTCACTAATAATCAGGGAAATGCAAATTAAAACTACAAAGAGATCACCTTACCCCTATCAGAATGGCCATTATGAAAAAGTAAAAAAAAAAAAAACAGAGGGTGGCATGGATGCAAAGAAAAAGGAACACCTATACGCTGTTGGCAGGCCTGAAAATTAGTATAACCTCAATAGAAAATAATATGGAGAGTCTTCAAAGAAATAAATATAGACCTACCATTTGATCCAGCCACTGCTGGGTATTTACTCAAAGGAAATGAAGTCATTTTTTCAAAAAGCCACATGTCCTCAAATGTTTATCACACCATGATGCACAATTACAAAGACAAGGAATCAACCTGAATGCCCATCGATTCATAAGTAGATAAAAGACAACGTGGTATGTGAATAGCACAGAGTATTTCTCGGCCACAAATAGGAGTGAGATAATGTCATTTGTAGCAACTTGGATGGATCTGGAGACCATTATTCCAAGTGAAGTATCTAATGACTGTAAAACAAATGCCATATGCTCTCATTAGTAAGTGGGAGGTAAATGATGAGTACACATAGGCACAAGTCAATATAAAGGACATTAAAAACTAAAAAGCAGTGGGGGGAAGGTGGCTGGGAGGAGAAATGTGGAATAAAAACTTACCTACTGGTAAAGAACACTATTCTGGGGATAGGCATACCAAGAGCCCTGATTATAATTATATAGGGTATACACATAACAAAAACACTAGTATTCTATTAATTGTTCTAAATAAAAACAAGGTAAATAAAGTTATTATCAGGAATAAAAGAAACAATCCAAAACTTCACATATAGTCAGAATTCTATACAAGGAAAAAAAATGGGTGTGGAATTTCAGTTTGGGAGGATGAAATGTCCTAGAGATAGATGGTAGAAGTGTCACAAAAGCATGCCATGGAACTTTACACTTAAAAATAGTTAAAATGGTAAATGTTATGTTATATATATTTTCTCACATAAAAAAAAAAATCACCCATAGAGAGAAAAAATGCACAAATACCAAATATATCTGTCACCAAAGTTACAGAATCATGAACCAGCCAAAAAATTAACAGATGTTAACATTTATTCTTTTGTATCATGGCAGAGGAAAGACACATACTTTTTAACGATTAGGAATCTACACTGAAAGTTATCAAAATATCTAGGTTTAACAATTTAAAGACTTCTATCTAAATTTAATCTTTTCTGGCTTTATTGTCTTAACTCCCTACATTACTATATTTAATATCTAATATATTGCAAGGAAGTGTTTTTCAAGAAAAACAAAAGAGCAAAACATATACACAACACAATGTAACAAACTTTTACTGAGGAACTCTACAGAAGATATCAGACAAGGTCCTCAAGAAATTACAAGCTGATGTGGGAGGGCAGAATGTAAGAAAAGCATGCAAATACAAATGAGATATAAAAGATCCTCAAGCGAGAAGAAAATATTTCCAAGGTATAATAATTTTCAGAAGGTGATACATCTACCTGGAAGCATCATGAAATGCTTCAGGTGAGAGAAGACATTTAAGATAGATTTCAACAGACCTAAAAGAGAATTTTAAATGATAAAATAAGAACTTGCATTTTATTCAAGTCTTTACCCAAAAGTCTTCCTCTAACATTACAAAGATTTGTTTTGATAGTTGGCTTCAGCATAAAAATGAAGTTAAAGAGAATGTGAAATAAGAAAACTGAAAGAAATTTGAAAGCAAATAAAAGGAAGATGAATCAAGAAGAAAATAAAACTCTATCACGTTTACATCATAGAACACATAAAAGACTTAGCAATGGGCAGCACTGAAAACCTGGGTAATGGTGAGACTCAAAATAAGACTCACAAATATATCCCAGGACCTCTCCCAGAATCTGAACAATTGGGCAATATACAACTACCACGGCAGACAACCAGAGGTTTCTTTCCCTGGATAGGGTAAACCAGAGAGGGTCTATGGACTGGATGATACCAAAACAGGTAGACTAAGTCAAAGTTTTATTATATCATGAGACCAGTAACCTCAGTCGTCTTCCACATTCAGCAAACAAAATGCCAGCAGCGGGACTTAAAACTCTAGTCGGAAGAACAGCAGATTAACCCATGAAAAAGAAAAAAAACCTCTCCAGAAGTTTCACAAAGAAACAGCTCTGTCCCCCTCAAACAAAGAAACAGCTAACTCACAAAATACAACTTTAACTAACTCCACCCACATGCACAGAATTTCCAATTAATTCTTGATTTCAATAAGAAGTGTAAATGTTAAAAGGATTGTCTCAATTAAAAAGCCAGCGCTTCCACTTACTGTGTTATGTTAGGCACATGATTTAAACATTTTTGTACCTCAGTTTCCACATCTGTCAATTAGGAAAAATAATAATAATAATAGCAATTAACTCCTAAGGTCATTATAAGGATTAAACATGTTAAAATAGATGAAGTGCTAAAAGCAACATATGACATATCTTAAGCATTATTTAAATGTTTGCTTCACTCTTACATACAAAGATAGGAAGAAAAATGGTACTTCATTTTGTATGGAACCAGAAAAAA
>CAUYQV010185485.1:0-15322 GCA_963574575.1 Galagoides demidoff
TTTTTTTTTTTTTTTTGCAATTGTCATTGTTGTTTAGCAGGCCTGGGCCAGGTTCAAACCTGCCAGCTCCAATGTATGTGACTGGCTCCCTAACCACTGAACTGCCTATCAGACACTTAATTTGATCTAATCCTTTAATTCAGGAGAGCAGAACTGAATGACAGACTCATACCTGGAGAGAAGCTGCCACAACCCTCTTCCACTCTTCCTATTGAGTTCAAGTCCTTGCTCCAACACTAGGCTAGTCCTAGAGGTTTGCTTGATCAGTAGAACAGGGGAGAAGTGCTATTCTAGGATTTCTGAAGCTGAGCCTCTGAAGGCCTTGTGGCTTCAGCCTGGGTCTCTGGGAGCCCCAAGCTACCATGAGACCTACCACCTTGATTCTGTGTTGGGAAAGCCACAGGCAGGTGCTCCAGGTGGCAGGCACAGCAGAGCCCAGACTTCCAGCCATCCTGGCCAAGCACCAGACTTGTGAGTGACGCTGTCTTGACCCTCCATGCCAGCTCATCTACCAGCTGAATAGCAATGAGTGACCTCTGTGACATGATATGGAACAGAAAACACGTCCGTCAGCCCTGTTGAATCCCTGACCCATAAACTCACGAGATACAATAAAACAGTGGTTGCTTTCAGCCACTGTGTGTTGGGCACACAGTTTTTGATGAAGCAATAGACTGTGTAACAAGGTGATGTGACTTTGTTCATCTGGACCAGGCAGAAGGGATGACGAGAAATCATGTAGACCAGAGGTCTCGAGCTCAAAGGCCAAGACGGACCGGCCAGGTAGGTAATGTGTGAACGATGATCGATCTGAGGCGAGGGAAGGATTTCTGTAAACCAGACAGCATAGGTCATGTCCAAAGAGGAAGGCCCTGAGGAAACAGCTAGGTGTTGCCAGCTTTTTCAAGAGCAATCAGATTTTTTAATGCAGAAGCTCTAATTTTTATTTGTGGAGGACTAATTAACAAAAACGACAACACTACTTTGCAAGCCAAGTAACAGCACCTGCCATCTGTACTTTCTTCTAGTTTGTGATCTCTGATCTGGCTCAACCCCCTCAATTACAGGGCAGGGTGGGGACATGTTTGCTCTGCCTTCCACTGTTTGTTAATGTCCTATAAAACCTCGGATCCCAGGCCTTTGCAGGGCTCTTGTCACTGCTCCTCACTGCTTGGTGAAGACTGAATTCCCACAGATGAGGCTTTCTTAGGTTTAACTGAAGTGCAAACGATACTACCTAAGGGCCTCAACAAGCTCTCAGAATAGAACTTTCATGAATTAGCAAATCCTAAGAATGCCTGGGGCCACCATGGGAGAGGGCAGGGGAGAATGTCTGGCTGCTCACCAGGGCTTCCCTGAGAGCAGCAGGACTTACATCTGTTTTATCTGTCTGTGCTTGCCAGTATCATTGATTTATACCACAAGGTTTTATGGCAAAGGAAAGTATATAAACCATCACCCTAGTTCATCAGAACGCATCATGGTGGCACACTTGGTAATTTTCTTAGTTCAGCTCCCAAATAATTCAAGACATCTGTGTTGATTAGGGCAGGCTAAGTGCTATAGCCATGAATCCTGCAAGGTTAGTACCTTGACAATAAAAAAAAAAGGGATCTTATGCAATAGTTCAGTGTGGATATGGATGGTGAATAGCTCTTTGTTGCCCTCCAAAAAGAGAACTTGGGGGCCAGGCTCTTCCCATCTCATATTTTTGCTGTCACCTTGGAGTACTTTCCAGTGTCATGGCTGGGGAGGCTAAAATATGGAGGGTTGAACTAGAGGGTTTTGTTTGTTTGTTTGGAATCTGGGTCTGGATATCCCTGAACATCAGTTTGGCTCACATTCCATTGGCCACACGGATCATGTGATCCCATTCTACTGCAAGGCATGCTGGGAAATACATTCAAGCACGTGGTCCCATTCCACTGCAATGGGTGCTGGGAAACACAGTCAAGGTCATGGTTCCATTCCACTGCAAGGGGTTCTGGGAAATACAGTAGGGAAACATGCACTACTGTTCCCTGGTGTTAGTTTTATATAAGAGGCACCTTGACCTGAGTTGCTCTGAGTGGTGAAAGCTCCCTGATCCTCCTATTTTCTTTTTTTTGTTTTATTTCTTATAGCATAGCTGTGTACATTAATGTAATCATGGGGTACAGTGTGCTATTTTCATATACATTTTGAAATACTCTCATCAAACTGGTTAACATAACCTTCATGTCATTTTCTTAGTTATTGAATTAAAACATTCATACTCTGCTTTTAGAAAGATTCACTTGTACCCTTGTAAGATAAACCATAGAGCTGACCCCACCAATCGGCAGGATCAGTATTTTAAGCTTCTTTGGAGGTTCAGTGATTATTGAATTGGCCTGTTTCATCTGCCATGGAGAGAGACTCCTGAGTGGAGGATTCATCTCCTCATTGAATTTAGAAACAATAGTAATTGATTATGGAACATTGTTTGGAAATGGTCATAATATCTATCAAAAGCTTGAGAGGGTGTAATCACAGGGAGGAATGCAAGCTGCCGGTTCTAAGGACCATATTGCTAATAATGATCACGAACATTTTTTGAGTGCTTATTCTCTGCCAGCAACTGTTACAGAAATGAACTAATCTTAATAGACTGATTCCAATAAGGTGAAGTCTGGGCTGATGGAGGCAATTTCATGCAGATGAGGGTGCTCAGGTGAGATTAAAGGACTTTAGGACTAATGCTAGAATAAATGGACATCCTAGATTTACAGGGGTCCTTAAACTTTCTAAACAGGGGGCCAGTTCACTGTCCCTCAGACTGTTGGAGGGCCGGAGTGTGGGCTCCGGGACGAGTGAGCTGCTAAGCAGGACAGGCACTGGATAAATGTCGTGGGCAGGCTGCATGTGGCCTGTGGGCCGTAGTCTGAGGATGTCCGGCCTAGAAAAATCTAGGTCTGATAGAGTAAGATTCATATCAGTGGGCTTGATGAAAACATTAGCCTCTGTTACCTTTAAAAAATACAGTGGAACAGCATTTGGCCAATAGAGAGGACGAAGAAAATCTGCCCGGCACAGCAAAGCTTTGTAGCTCCAGGTTTGCCCTGAGGAACTGGAGAATTGCATTCCCTAAATTGTAGACAATCTCTATTCTCAGTTGTTGCCCTGGTGGCTAGGGATTTTGAGAGGAAAAACCCAGGGAAACCAATGCAGTTTACCTCTCTCTCTCTCTCTCTCTCTCAGAATAAAAGAACACAGCTATTTAGCATTTGGGAGAATGAGGATGTTCAAAGCTAAAAGTCTCTTCTTGCTGCCCCTGGGGGAGGATTTCAGGCTGATGGTCTCAGAGCCAGGGAGATCCTTCCCAGAAGTGTTTTCAGTTTGTTTTCTTAATTGCTTTCTTTTTTTTTTTAACCCTTTGCTGGTTATATACAGAGTTGCACATTTCTGGATCTACCTGGCTGGTGTGTCAGAGCAGGCTGAAGAAACAGGTGGCCTTTACCTGTGGCCCCAGTGCCAGGCACCCTTTCTACGCCATGTTGGCTTTAATCCTCAGGGCAGAAGAGGGTAGTAAATAAAATAATTGCTTCATGAAAAAGGAATGACAGCCAGGACAGGGCCATGCTTAGTACAAAGACAGACTGGCTTCTAGATACCAGCAAGGAAATTGGATTTCGGTGGGGGGTGTTAAAAAACAGTGACAACTTTCACAAAGCCCACAAATCCATTGTAGGAACAAATTTTATGGCCCCTGTACTCACAGATGAAAAGTTAGACCAGACCTGCTGTTTATGGGGGGAAAAGCATACACGGGGCCCGGATAGTCTCTGTCTGAGCCTCCCTCTGCCTTTGACTTGCTACACAGCGTCAGGCAAGTTCTTTGAGACTCAGCTCCCAGAAGGAGAAATGGGCATAAACTGCCTACTTGAAGATGTCTTTTCCCCTCATGAGATCAAATTTGTGATGACCTTGGATTCACCAAATGCTATCGGTGAACCGTAAAACCACAGGATAGTGAAATGTCTCTATTTTCCTGAGGAGGCTCTGTTTTGGGTTTTCTGATGGGAGGGTCCTGCAGAAGAAGAGACCTGTCATCTTCGGCTACCCGTGGGATTTCTGCTTGGTATATGGTGACGGAGAGGTGTCCTGGATAAGGGAATTGAAGTAAATTAGGGGAAAGATTGTCACAGAGGAGCAGAGGAGGTCTCGGGCTTCCAGTTAAATACTGATGGACCGTCTGGCCTTTGAGAGGCCAGGCACAGGCTCAAAGGACATGCCTGGGGGAACCTTGTTTGGAGTCTAAAATGGATCTGGTGCCAGTGACCTTGAAGGATGAACAGGACCAGAAAGAGAAGCCAGTATCTCTGGGGAATAAACAGCCCCCAAACAGCCAAGCTGTGTGTGGAGGACACTTACTCCCAAGAATGAGCGAGGCCTCCAAGGATGCCGAATGTCTGGGGGGACGGTTTCATGGGGCTGGTTGGGCCCAGGCATCTAGCACAGGGTTGGTTAGAAAAGACAGAGGGAGGCTATGTGTCCCTGGGCTCTTCGCCAATAGTGTCTCACACTGATAGGTGCCCTTTGCTCCCCGCCAGAATGGCCGTGCCACAAAATGCATAGACACAGTGCCAGCTAACCATCCCCCAGGGCCTGGGCATCCAAACACCTTCCAGGCTCAGAAATTCAGGAACTTGAGAGCAGCCCCCACCACTGATGAGAGCGGATGGGGAAGAGAAAGAAGATTTGCCATTCCTGCTCTGAACCCATTGCCTGCCTAATGTTTATCCCATTTGTTGAGTATTAATTATTCCTGTGGCTCTGGTTTCCATGAGATCATACAAATGAAAGAGAGAGAGAAGGAAAGGAGGAAGGAGGGAGAGAAAGAGAGAGAGAGAGTGCGCGTGAAAGAGGAACCCAAAGACATTAACACAAAGGTCTTTCTATCCTTCCTCCTGTTTCTATACCTGGGTGCAAATACCACCCAGTTATTTTGCATACAGATGCCATTGAGGGGTGTGTTTATTTTGCAATAGACAAGGACCCTGGTTTGCCCTTGGGGGCCAGAATGTTCTAGTTCCTGCATGGCCCCGAGGGTACTGAACCAGCATCTCCTGCTGTGGCCTACACTTGGCTGTGGGTTGCTACTGGCCCCTCCTGTGCCCGGCCAGACCTTGTTAACTGGTGGTGGCACGCTTCCCCGCCGAGCTGGAACCCAGCCTCAGAATCCCTCATGACACAGCCAATACCAATTGATTGGAATTGGTGTGAGAGAGAAAAATGATGTGCCAGTCTTGATTTAAATCTTCTCTACTCTCGTTAATCAGATTGGGGAAAGAGGACAGAGGTCTGCTGCCTTATTTATTTTTTTTTTTTCTTCCTTGACCATGACGTCTGCTTCACATTAATTAAACAGAGCTTTGGCTCGATGCAGAGTGATACAGAGGAAGGAGCAGAAGACGCTGGGGGCTGTGCATATCTTACACACATGGGCATGTGTCTCTCTCTCTCACACACATACACACACACTCTCTCCCTCCTTGAATCTTAACTCCCAGGCTAGCAGGAGCTCACAGGTAACAGGGCAGGAGAAATGGCAAAGTAAGAGACCCACTAGCGGGGAGAGGGAGCTTGCATGCCCAGCGGTGTCCATCTTTCTCTGGATTTAAGCTAAGGAAATGGGCCAAAGCCGGGGGAGACCAGTCACTGAAGCTGCCAGGCAGGAAGCAAGGAGCGGGGCCACCCAGTTTGCCAAACACAAAGCAAACAAGGGTTGCCATAGCGTCTCTTGTCTCTAAGTTTGGATTTTGCCATAGTTGGCTGACTTCAGACCCTCCCTCCCAAACATGGAGTCCAATTTTAAGTTAGAAACGTTTCTAGGATTACCTCCTCATTCATTCACCCAACAAATATTTATTACACAACTACTAAGAGCCCTGTCCTGTGCCCACTACTGGGGATACCTCCGTAAACAAGAGAGACCTGTGTTCCTGCCTTCGGGGAACCCACAGGCTGTTAGGAAAGAGTGAGATAAATGCTTATTTATCATGAAATCTGATGGGGCCCGCAAGGGAAGGTGTGTGTTTATATGAACACGTATATATGCATTTTTATAACATATTTGAAACTCAACTTTTCCTGAAACCTTGGTAATATTCGTTTTTAACCCTACTCTTTGGAGCCAGGACTAGTATCAGGGAACATGATCCCCTGGGATATAGCATCTGACTCCTGGTCTCTTGTTCATTCCATAATCATTTGTTGGGTATTAATGCTAATGGGCTTTTCTTTTTCAACAAAATCTATTTTCAGAAAATTCACAGAAAATGACAGTTTTTGCGTTTACGGCTGAACCCTCCTCTGTAAGGACAGAGATGGGCACAGTCCTTGCTCTTCCTCCGGACTGAGGAACTCCCCACGTGTGTGTGGCAGGCTCCTTTCAGAAAGTACAGCGGGAAACGAGCCTCCAGGTGGGCCTGAGGGGTTGGGGCAGAGGGGGCAGCCATCAGACGGGCGCCTTCCCTGAACAGCATGTGCCAGGTCAGCTTCTGGAATCACGTTTTTTTTTCTTTTTGAACATTGGTCAAATTCACTCAAATCAGTGAATACCTCCAATTCTGATAGAAGAAAGAATTTTTATAATTTTCTAAGATAGACATCTATGAGTCTCTTTGCAAACAACTGAGTATCCCATTTTGATGAGTCCAACCTCCAAGATGGCTCCCCATGGCCTCCACCTCCTGTTACTTTTTTTTTTCCTTTTTCCTTTTTTTCTGAGAAAGAGTCTCATTATGTCGCCCTCCATAGAGTTCTGTGGCATTGTCACAGCTCACAGCAACCACCAACTCTTGGGCTTAAGTGATTCTCTTGCCTCATTCTCCCAAGTAGCTGGGACTATAGCAGCCCACTGCAACACCCAGCTATTTTTTGTTGCAGTTGTCACTGTTGTTTAGCTGGCTCGGGCTGGGTTCGAACCCTCCAGCGTTGGTGTATGTGGTGAGCACCATAACCACTGTGCTACGGGCACTGAGCCTCCAGTTACTTTCTTGTTCAGATCCCTCCTATATTGGTGTGTCATTTCTTAGACTAGGTGGTAAAGATGCTGGCTCCTGTTTCTCTCTCCCCACCCCCATCACCCTCTCTCCACAGACACCTACATGAAGGCACATGCCTCTCTGTGGTGACACCACTGAGGCTTTTCTGTCCCTGCCCAGTCAAGCCTCCAGGTGACTGTGGCACTGGCCTACAGCTGGACTGAAACCGCATGAGATGATGCTGAGCCAGAAGCATCCAGCTAAACACCCTCAGAAACTGGGGGACAATAAATGCTGTCACTTGAAGCTGCTACCGTTTGGGAGGTAGTGAGTTATGCAGCAAGAGGTAATAAATACTCACTCACCTTAGTTTCTTCTCTGACCAAGGATGGCTGACACCTCTACAGTCTAGAGGAGATAATTCTCCCTTTCCTAAATATCAAAATACAGTAAGACTAAAAACAGACGATTTATTTGCCAGTGAGCATTTTTGTGGGCCTCCCTGCTATCCTCAGGAATACATGTGCCCCACAGTCAGTAGAATTCATTTATGTATTCAGTTAACTAACATTTCCTGGGCTCCAATTCATAATTGCTAGGTCATGGAAGAAGCCCAAGTGCCCATCGACCCACGAATGGATCAATAAATTGTGGTATATGTATATCATGGAATACTATGCAGCCCTAAAGAAGGATGGAGACTTTGCCTCCTTTGTGTTTACATGGATGAAGCTGGAAAATATTCTTCTTAGCAAAGTATTTCAAGAATGGAAGAAAAAGCATCCACTGTACTCAGCCCTACTATGAAACTAATTTACAGCTTTCATAGGAAAGCTATAACCCAATTATAGCCCAAGAATACAGGGGAAGGGAAGGGGGATGGATGGAGAGAGAGTGATGGATAGGAGCACGTCTATGGTTTATCTTTTAAGGGTACATGTGAATCTTTCTAAATGAAGAATATAAATGTCTTAACTCAATAACTAAGAAAATGACGTGAAGGCTATGATGACTAGTTTGATGAGAATATTTTAAATTATATATAAAAATAGCCCACTGTACCCCATGATAGTATCAATGTACACAGCTATGAGCCAATAAAAAAAATAAACATTTCCTGGGCTCACACTAACTATGAGCAAGGCAGTGCCTGCTGGATGGGATTTAGAGATGAATAAACACATCCGCTCTTGTTTCAAGGGGGAGGTATTACATATGTGAGTGTAGTGCAGGACAGAAAGTTCCAGAAGAACTGGGGAATTTAGAAAAGATCAGACAAGGTATCTCTGTCCCTAAGTTGCATACTGAAATCCCACTAAAGAGAGAAAACTTATAAATTAGATGATGTTCTCAGCACCTAGTTGGAACTTGGTATCTTCATGACAACCTTTGACATAAGGCTGTTAATAAATACTAAATACTGTGGAATCTATGTAAGTATAAACTAGCTGTCACAGTCTTTTTTGTTTTTTTTCTTTTATGCTCCCTAGATTTTAACAACTTCCTGGAGAAACCCCTCCCCAAACAAAACAAAATAACAATCAAAATCCTCTCTTACCATCCCTAGGAGAAGTTACAGCTCTTTTTCCTAGCTCGCTGCCGCGCATGGAGAAAACTAATCCAAAATTTCTCAATTCTGTAAGGCTCCGTGGAGGGTTTCCTAGATTGGCTAATACCACCCTATTATCCAGTGGAAAGAAAGGGCTCGTTGCAGGTAAAATACACCAGAACCTCACTATGTTACTGTTCTAAAAATACAGGTAGAAGTTCTTTTTTTTTTTTTTTTTGCAAGGGCTTTTCAGTCTTTGTTGAATATGGTAATGCTACAGAAGAAGTGTTATGTGATTTTTCTCCCTCCATTGATATTCTTGGTTTGAGCTTATGTTAAGTAGACTATTGGGGTGCGTGTGGTGGGCAGGCTTTATATCCACGGTAGACTAGATGACTTACAGAAGTTGGTTTTTTTTTTTTTTTTTTTTGGTTTGTTTGTTTTTACAGAGTAAACTTGGCATATGCCTTGTGGTTGTTTTTGATGTGATTGTTTTTAATTAAGCAGTAATTGAAAATGTGTACTCTCAATTATTACCTTTATACACCAGCACTTAAAAAAATTCTCATAATAGAGAAATATTTCTTTCTACTCGTATTTCTATCAAAAAATGGGAAAATGGCAAAACAGACTAAAAGAGGTGCATATTTCAAGACGAAGGGGAATTGGAAGATGTTAATTCCTGACCTAATTTGCTCATTACCATCACTTATCTGGTTCCTATAGGCATGGACGTCTGTGACCCCAGCAACAGACCCCCACGATTTCTCAGGACTCCTGGGAATCCCTCCCCACAGCATATAAATTCCCGCATAAAATGCAGTCAAGAGTAACGTAACCAGAGTGATTAGACACAGGAAGAGAGTAGAACCTGGGGGAGGTGTCCCCACTCCTGAATGTCACCCTGGTTTTCTATGGGACTCTTCCCTGCCACTCACTCCATGGGGCCTGTCGCTCAAGCTCTTGCTTCAGCCACATGGCCACTTGTGGCACCTGGAGGGCCTTGAGGAAGAGGCATGAATCCAAACCCCAGAGGTACATTGTGACTGAGCCCTAGAACTGTGTGTCCTTTGCCTGTCCTTGTAACCTAGATCCGCCATGCTTTGATTAATGAATTCTCTTGGGTAAAAGCAAAACCCTCCCCCTTTTTTCCTTTAAAAAATAGAATTAACTCGGTGGTAACTAGATGGGTCACGAGATGCCTGTGTTTATCAGAAACTTTAGATAGAGGAGGGAATGGGAGCTCAGAGGTTGCCTTCCAAGGCTGCCCGGTGGCGCCCTGTAGCAGGTACACACTGCTCCCTGCATGATTAAAAATGGATCTACCTGGTTTTATTTATCAAATTCTGATGTTAAAATCTTTCTTACACATCAACAAATGTAATTAAATATAAACATGGAAGATAAAAGGGGACAGTGACAACTCTGCGTGTGTCCCGTAACTTCTCTTATCCTGTGTGCTAGGAGTTACTCACCCTGTCTCAGACAATGGGAGACCCCTGAGTGTTAAACACGTGGTCCGGCCCCACCAGGGTCGAGTGAACAATTCAAACCCAGTGCTCTCTTCTCAGGAGAAAGGGTCAGAATTCTGATCCGTGCATCCACACCACTTCCCCGCCCCTAGAATTTCTCATCTATTTTCTACATCCACCTCCTGTTCGTCTTTCAAGACCCCGATCAGTCCCCCCCCCTTTCCCTGCAACATCAGCCCACTCTGAAGTCTCCTTCCTACAACCACCGGGCATTTCAAGACATGCGCAGTCTACGAATGCCTGTTCTGTACAGTTTACCACTTCATTGTATTGGTAGAAAATGTTGTATTATATAGAACTGCCTTATTTTTTAAATCGTATTTTGTGGGATGTTGTGTCTCTCCAGCTTCTCATGTGTAGGGAGGGTATCCCCACTTTAGTGTACATGCACACGTGTGCAAATGCAGGCGTACATGGATGGACATTTGGGGTGTAGGTGTGTGTCTGTGTTGGCTTCCCAGCCAATGTTCCTCCTTCCTGAAACACCCCAGTTTCCCTTTGGGGAGTTACTAACTCCTAGTTGTGCGTAGTCTTGGAGAGACGGCTGATCATAGATAATGGCCTTGCATAGGGGAAATAGAAAAGAACGGCAGAGTTGAGCACACGACCTTGGCTGGGCCAACTGGATGAAGATCCAGCTGGTGATCGCTTAACGCCGTGGCCACATGCTCACCAGGGTTTCCTACCATGAGTCCAGGGCTAGGCTTCCTGCATCTGACCTCACTGTGACCTTGACCTTTACACAGGTCTAGACTTTTTCTCTTGTGTGAGGATTACTTCTTTTGTGTCCACTTGGGTAGGCTGTGGGGTTCCCAGACACCTGGTAAAACATCTCTCTGGGTATGACTGTCAGGGTGCTGTGGATGAGGTTACCATCCGAACAGGTAGCCTGAGCAGAGCAGGTGCCCTTCCCCACTGCCAGTGGGCCTCACCCCGTCTGCTGAGAGCCTGATCGGAACCAAAAATCTGACAAGGGAGAGTGCCCAACTTGCTCTCTCTGCCTGGTTGACATTGAGCTGGGACATCAGACTTTCCCTGCTCTTGGGCTTGGATTTGAACTAAAAATTACACCACTGGCTCTCCTGGTTCTCAGGTCTTTGGCTTGGGCTTGGACTGCACCGTCGCTTCTGTGGGCCTTCAGATTGCAATCCCAAATCTTAGGACTTCTCGGGCTCCGTAAGCCCAAGCAGTCATGAGCAATTCCTTATAATCTCCCTCTCTTTCTCTTCCCCCCTCCCTATATCTTCCTCCTGTCTATTTCTTTTCTATTCTGGAGAATCTGGACTTGTCATATTTCTCTGGAGAATCTGGTCTAATAAATCTGCTTTCTACCAATTCTATGGCCCTGAGGTCTCCCTAACACTTCCTTTATGCCTTAAGTTTGTCCCAGGTGTTTGGAACCACAGTCTCTGGGAGAGATGAACCCCAGAACTGTGCACACACAAGCAGACTGAGCATAATTCTTGCCGATGGCCTTTTTGAAGTACCAATACAATTTCCACCCAGCATGTATGCTGGATAAACAGTATACAACACCCTTTCAGAGCTTAGACCTCTGAGGGCTGAGATTATGTTTTGGATAATATTTCGGGTGCTTAGCAGACAAGCCCCCATTTCTCAGTGTCTTCTTTGCAAATCCAAAAGGCCTACCCTGCCTTCCCAGCATTCAATGCCTGGGGTTGGCATGACGTGGCAAAGTGGTGGTTAAAATCCTTTTTCCTACTCCCCACTGTCTTGACAACGGCACTACCATAAGGCCATGCTCTTTTAACTCAGGTGCTCTCGGCTAGTTTATCATGAAACCACATCCTGTCCCTCGGATCAGCCAGAAGCTGGGAAAGCAAACATTAAGTGTGAAGCAAGAGGGTTGAAGACTGGCCCGGTGTGGGTGGATGACAGGCAGAGAGAGGCTGCAGGTAGAGGCACGGTGTCTCTTCTGCATCCAACTCAAAGCACGCTGGGGCTCAGATTTGCAGAGAAAACTTGCCCACAGTGAGCAATTTGGAGCACCAAATTGGAACCAAGCACGGAACAATAAACTGCTCCCAAGAGAGGCCATTAGGAGTTAAACTGGGTAAAATTCTTTTCACCATGATTTCACGGGAAGCTGGGAATGGATCCCATCATTTTTCTCCAAGTGCGAGTCAGAAGGGGCTCATTAAACTCACGAATTTATCCAAGTGCCTTTGAAAAAACAGAGATGAGGTCAGGGAGGGATCGTCTCTTGGTAGCAGCCTAAACACAGCGGACGGGATGGTTGCCGATCTTGCAAACATTTCTTGTTCCTAGGTAGTATTGGTGGAAGACCATGAAATTCCAAGTTCAGCCCTTATCCCAAGTGAAAGTCTCTGAATGAGCTGCAAAGTGAATTCTGGTTTTGCTAATTCTTTACCTCTGGGGAAACATGTGTTCCTAGGTGTTAAAAGCTTTATCTAACTTCATCTCCTGAGAAAAAGTTCCTATTTACATGGAGCACCATTTTGCATAGATTTTCATTTGGACAATATCCCTATTCCTGCAGCCTAGGGGCTTCAATTCCCATGCTAATTAAGAATTTGAGGCCGCTGTAAGAACATTCTCCAAATTTCTGAGGGTAAAGGCAAAAGATTCTAGTTCTGTAAAAATTCTCAGCCTCCAAGAAAAGTTGCAAGTAACTAAAGCAAAGAGCTAGGTGATGTGGATAAGGCCAGATTCAGGCAGGTGGGTCCAGGGCTGCCAGTAGCCATTTAGGTAACTTTCGGGGTAACTTGATAATGAGGACAATGGCTAGAACCACCTCAAAAGAAATCAGAGACAAGAATGGGAAAAACTACATCCTCCTGGTGTGGTTTGAGATAATGCTGAAGCCATTCCTTCTTGAACTTTCTAGTTCTAGAAGCAAATCAGCGCCCTTCAGTTTAAGCCCATTCAAGTTGGATTTCTGCCACTTACAACCCACGTAGTCGTCAGCATTACAGTGGGCCTTGTGTTAGGTCAGGAGGTCAGGGGCCCCCAACACAGACCAAACGCCACCACCGAGACCCACCTGGGCCAAGTCTTTTCTCTGGGTCTCAGTTTCTCCATCTGTATAATAAGAAAGTTGGGTAAGAGACCCATTTGGCACTCCACTTCTCCAGCTCTGTGACAAGTGGCAAAAGCATGGCCTTGTCCATAAGTCACCTATAAATGTCACGGGTGGTGAGAAGCAAAAAGTATGCTTGTAGGGGCAGGGCAGGAGAGATGAGGGAACCGGGCATCTCGTCTGGGTCACCTGAGGTCCTTAGTGCCTTCTATCCTGCCCTGTGTTGGGCCCTTGGTCTCTGTTGGAGGCTGTTCTGTTCAGGGCCACTTCTGTTGCTAATGATCTCCTACTTCCTTTCTGGGGATGGTGTCAAGTTCAGAGTTGTTGGGAACCCCAAGCACAGACACCACTTCAGAATGGGTGCTTGGTAGATCTACTTAGCCAGTGGCATCAAGATTCCTTGGTTTCTTTTTGCCTGTTTTTTTAAAGGGAAGACTCTAGAAACACACTTAGAGGGCACTCTGCAGATTCATCTCAGTGACAAAGGACGTACCCCAGGTCTCTGCTGTCAACACAGCCACAAAAGTGTCAGAACCTATCCAATTATTCCTACAAGGCACTTCCCCTCTTGGTTTCTGCCTCTGTCTCATTCCACATCTGTGGGTCCATCCCCTGGGGGGCCTTATACCTGGGGTTTGGATTATAAAGATCAGAATGTATGTCCCTACCCTGCCACTTACCACGGTGCCACCTTGAACTAGTGCCCTATACACCTGGGTCTCCTTTTTTTCTTCTGCAAGATGGAGTGTCTGATAAGGATAGAAGGGGTCAATGCCCCAAGTGCATTGCTTACCGGGTCATAACCACAGTCAGCGCTACTGTGGGCTGCTGAGAATGATCTAATTACATTGTCTTGTGAACAGCTTCTGAGTGGGGCTCCTGCTCACGTGCCAGCCACAGGTCCTCTGGCTCTCCTATTATCCTGCTGCGCTGGTCCTGCCCCTGTTCTGGGTCTTAGGTTACAATACAGTGATGACAGAAATGGGCTCAATCCCTCCTCATTGACTGTCTAGCTGGCCAACCTCAGGCAAGTTATTTAACTTTTTTTTTCCCCCCCCGCTTCAAAATGCCAGCCCAACCCACGCTTTGCTGTTGTTGTGAGATTTCAAGGCGACAAAGCGTCTAGAATACAACCAAAGACAGTGCCTGCGCCCAGAATGACAGATCTCCTCCATGGCTGAGGAGGTGAGAGAAATTCCCGAGCCAGAAACTAAATAGTTAGTTTACATTAACTAACCATAGCCAGTAAATATGACGGGGTTAAAAATTAAAAGTGAGGAAAAACAGGGAAAAGGAAGCAGAGTCTGTACATTCCACAGGTGCTGGAAAAAAAGTTCTAAATGTCTAAAAATTGCTGAAATGGGCTGGGAATGCAGTGTCCCAAGGGAGAACTGAAAGAACGGCTGGTCCCCTCTTGGCAAGCCAGTCGCTCTGGCTTCAGAAACATCAAAAAGTAATTCTGTTCAGGAATCCGTGGAGGGTGGATTTCCAGCCACCAGGCACATGGAGCGGAGACAGGGTCCTTCCCCAGAGGCAGGGGCCCTAGACACAAGCAATATTGTAGAACAGGTAGGCGTAGCCATGACTGTGACCGTGGCAAAGAACTCACATGGGGACACGGAAGAGCTGTCCCTAGACCAAGCCACCTATAAGTGGAGAGTTAAAACCCTGTAGCCCAGAATTGAAAGGGAAAAAGGAATTAGGAGGTTTTGAATGTATTGGGTGGGGAAGGTCCCACAAGAAGACAGGTGACTGAGACCCCCTGTTTCATGACTAGCACACACCAGAACCTCAGGATAGGAGATTTCTCCCAGCCAAGTCAGAGTTCGTATAGACTGGGGACTCCAACCAACTATCTTCCTGGAGACTAAAACCGAGATGTTTTCCACCTACCCTCCTCATCTCAGATGGCACTAAGTCCCCGCTTCCATCTCTGACAATGGAAACGACTGTCTGCGTGGCTATGTGCTGGGCTCCGGGAACATCCCTCAGCTTGGAATCAGGGATCTAGGCTGGGACTAGATTGTTCATCAAATCTATGTGTGTGGCTGATGCTGTCACGTGCCACTTACATCAGCGCTTACTGTTCTTGTATAAGACTAGGATAAACTCGGGGGGGGGGTATTATTCAAAAGTGAGGCAAAGTAATAGGGGTTTCATTTTTTTATTTTTA
>CAUYQV010185489.1:0-12469 GCA_963574575.1 Galagoides demidoff
TCCCCCTGGGTAGAGTGCCATGGCATCACAGCTCATAGCAACCTCTAACTCCTGGGCTCAAGTGAGTCTCCTGCCTCCGCCTCCCAAGTAGCTGGGACCACAGGCGCCCGCCACAACGCCCGGCCATTTTTTGGTTGCAGCCATCATTGTTGTTTGGCAGGCCTGGGCTAGGGATTCGAACCCGCCACCTTAGGTGTACGTGGCTGGTGCCTTAGCTGATTGAGCCACAGGTGCAGAGCCTTCAGCTCCACTTTCAACACCACTTTAAATTACCTAGTTCTACTAATTCCACATCCTTTCCAGCATTCTTCAGTTCAAATCCAGTTGCAATTTTCAGAGATTTATTGTTGTTTCCTTTCTTGGTGTCTTTGTCTTTATGGTTTTATGCTTTTATCTTTTTCTTCTTTTTAAAATTGCTTCACTGCTATTTTATAGGTGATTTGAAATGTAACTGGTAAATGTGTGTGTTTAATCTTTAACAGAGACCTTAGCAGTCTCCTTCCTTCAGCTTTACCCCATTCAAATTTACTTTGAAAATAATGTCATAGTGATATCGATAAAATTATGCTGTGTTTTAGTCATCTCTTTATTAAAATCCCTATCTAGTTTCCATTGCCAAGATAAATTCTGGTTCTTTGCATGTTATATACAAAGTACCCTACATAATATGAGTGTCTAACCTTTTGTCTTCTCTGCCAGTCATTGGAAAAAGAGTCGTCTTGGGCCACATATTAAATACACAAACACTGACAAAAGCTGATGAGCAAATAAGAAAATGTCTGTACATAATTTTTGTAATATTTGACACTACAGATAAGCAAAATAGTCCTCACATAATCCGCTTGTGGCCTATGGGCCACAGGTTGGACACCCCTGAACCACTATCTGTTTCTCCAACCTCACCTCTAAGAAGTATTTATGGTTTTGTAAACCCCTTATGTTCTTTCATCTTCCACATTTTTGGATGTTCAATTTCCTTTGCCTGGAGTCTGCTACTCTGTCATTGTCTACCTGGTGGCTGCTCCCTTGTTAAGATATAATTTATACGCCATCTCTTCTATGAAGCTTTCCTTTATTCATCTTTCTAGTAGTTGTTTATCTCCTTCTTTCTATCTATGCTGTGTTCTACAAAATACAGTGTCAGCATTTATCATACAGTATTATAGTCATTTATTTACATGTCTGTTCACTGGAATATGAGCTTCCTGATAATGTTTTAATTATTTCTGTATCTTCAGAATTTAGTAGTGCCTGGCATGAGCTTGGGGTTCAATATATGATTTTAGTTTATTTGTCCTCTGATATATACACAGCACACTGTATTTCATTTTTGATGGAGAAAGAGATACATAGCTGACAGACATGCACCCAAACATCTTTCCATGTTATTAAATATCCTACATTTAATGGCTGCCAAATATCACATTATATGGATATACCATAATTTAATTAATAGCCCATTGTTAGTTATTGGCTAACGTTTCTAACTTTTTGCTGTTTTAAATTATGCTGCAGTAATCCTAGCTGGAGGTCAATTTTAAGGTACATCCGTGATTAGTGGACATAAATAAAATTCTTAGAAGTTAAGATGCTAAATTAAGAGTAATATCTGTTTTGTAGGCTTTAGATATATATTTCCTTCCAGGAAGGTTGAACTGATTGATATATTTACCAGCAATTCTTTAGGATTCCATTTTTCTACCTCCCTCCATTACTACTATTTCTATAACCACCACCACTACCATCATTATGATCATTCCTTGCCAAAATTTATAGTTAAAAATAATATTTCCCTAGTTTAATGTGCATTCCTCCAGTCACTAATGAGGTTGAGGCTGAGCATTTAAAAGATGTTTACAAACAATTCATACATCATTTTATAAGTTGCCCATTTGTGTCTTTTGACTATTTTTATATCAGGATATTTTTTTCTCCTACTGTTCCAGTTGTTTTTCTAGGAGAATAAGAAATATATCATGGCTTACGAGAGTATAATACTTTCTTTTTTCTTTTAAAAATAAAAAAAATACAATAGAAAGCTGTATTTGGATTGAATGACTAAATCTTTTTTCATAACCATTTTTGAATCTTTACCTAAAATATTTGCAATAGGCTAAAGTTGATGAAAACACCTGACCCCAAAATAGAATGAGATTGACTGGAAGGAGTTTCACCAAAATCGTTTGGGGGTAATAAATCATTTTTCAAAAATGTTTTTAAATATGTAAATGTATCATTTTAACCAATGGCTGTTTAGCTAAGGCTATAGAGTTGTGCAAACATCATGCGAACATTTTCATTGTGGCCCATATTTTCTCTTGCCCATTTGCATTTATTCCCTATTCCTATCTCTGACCTCAGAAACCAGCAATCTACTTTCTGTCTTTATAAACTTTCCCTTTCTGGAGAGTTTATATAAATTAATTCATATTATATGCAACCCTTTCTGTCTAGTTTCTTTCATTTAACCTAATGCTTTCAAGGCTCATCCATGTTGTAACATGTATCAGTACTTTATTTCTTTTTATTACTGTGTAGCATTCAATGTCATAGTCACACCACATTTTCTTCTTCCATTTTTCAGTTGATGGACATTTGTTATTGTTTTTAAAGTATAGTTTTAACTCTGACATTTAGATTAATAATCTATCTTGAGTTGATTTTTATGCATAGAGGTGGGGGTTCAATTTCATTTGCATGTAATTATCCAAGTGTCCCAGCACCATTTGTTGGAAAAGATTATGCTTTCCACCACTGAATTGGCTTGGTACCTTTGTCAAAATGAATTGATCATAAATAAAAAGTTTTATTTTTGGACTTTGTTTCTGTTTTATCGATCTCTATGGCTAGCCTATGCCAATACCACACTGACTTGCTTACTACAGACTTGTCAATTTTAACAGTGGATTAAGTCTTAACAGTTTGTTCTTTTTCAAGATTGTTTTGGCTATTCTGGATCCTTTGCCTCTCCATATACTTTTAAAATCAGCTTGTCTATTTCTATAAAAAAAGAGCTGGAATTTTCATAGGGATAACATTCAATCTGTAGATCAGTTTGTGGAGAATTGCCATCTTAACAATATTGAGTCTTTCAATGAATGTGGAATATCTCTATTTATATAGACATTCTCTAGTTTCTCTTAGCAATGTTTTGTAGTTTCCAGTGTACAGGTCTTATGCTTCACTTGTTTATTCCTGAGTATTTTGATTTTTTGATCCTATCTTAAACTGTTTTATTTTCATATTATTCAGTACAACTACATTTTTAAATTCTTTGTCCAGTTCCTTTATTGGAGGAAGGGCACCCAAAAGAGGCCATTCACTCCCCAAACCCAAAAGAAATTGGCACATTCTCCTAGCCTGGTCCTTGCATCACTGTCCATGGGCAGCTCATCTGCCTTGCATCCCTGGGAGATGTGTCCATCTCAGGGACATCAGTGGACACTTCTGTCGGCACTGCAAGTCTCTTGGAGGACACATAGGAACCCATACCTGCTGCCCTCTCCGCCTCTTCCTGGCTGTAGGGCTCAATATTCAACTGCTTCAGCCTTTTCTTGTGCTCTTTGGATCCAAAGTGGGTCTTCAGGTTGGCAGAATCGATGAAGTACCTTGCGCAGGCCAGACAGCGATGTAGGCCACCCCCTGGCAGGTTAGGGTCGGGTTCAGTGCCCCGGTTGGACAGGGGCCATGTGGGACCCTGGGGCCGCAGCTTTCGGTGAATCTCAGCAAGGTCCGGCTTCCGCTGCTTCGCCTTCACCTGGCAGGCTAGGGAGTCCGACAGGAGCGACCCATGGCCCTCAACAGCCAGGCCAAGGGGCTGGGAGGAAAGCTGGAAGTACACGTGAGGGAGCTTCTGCCAGCTCCACAAGGTCACGCCTTTACAACTAATTTTTTAATGTCAAAATCTGTATGCCATATAACTGATATTTTACTTCTAATATGATGTATAATTTAGTATGCTAGCAGGAACAGTGATGTTTATCATGGGATCAGAATTCTGGGCAGTAAGTGCCTAGGTGCAGTTTTTTACCCTTAAAGAATGAAAGTCCTAAAGTCCTAAAAAGTTTGTAGGCGTCCTCAAACTACGGCCCGCCTAAGACATTTATCTGGCCCGCTGGGTGTTTTTGCCGCAGCTGCCTGTCCTGCTTAGCAGCCGACTTGTCCCGGGGGCCCGCAGTCCAGCCCTCCGACGGTCTGAGGGACAGTGAACTAGCCCCCTGTTTAAAAAGTTTGAGGACCCCTGGTTTGAAGTATGTTAGTATAGGAATAGTCCTGGGAATTCAATTAGAAGACATGACAAAATGTTTATAGTAAGGCTCTCTTAATAATGCTGACTTGTGTTTCTTGACATTTTTATTGATTTTTTAAATTGTTATAAATATACTCCTTTGCATTTTAATATGTATCAATCAGCAAATTAGGAGATTGTGCTTATGTTGACACTTCTGGTCTCAAGTTAATGGTTTGTTGTATTGCTCATTTGTGCTTCCATCACATTAAAAAATGTTATTTAGGGGAAAAATTGCACCCTGCGGTTAGGTATTACAAAAAAAAAAAAAGGATTTATTTTGCCATGCTTAACATACACAGTTCTTCTGGCCTTTTAGTAGACAGCCAACATTTGACTCACTTGTTCTTAAAGCATGATCTTGCAAAATGTCTCTTTGTTAAAAGACGGAATGATATATTATACTTTAAAAATTGAGTAACATTAGAGTTTTTCCAATTGGCTGAAGAAAATTAAAATACAATTGATCCTTGAACTATGTGGGGGTCTAAGGGTGCTCACCCCCCCCACGCACACAGTTGAAAATCCATGAATAACTTTTCATTCCTCTAACACTTTACTAATAACCTATTGTTGGCTGGAAGTGTTGCTGATAATATAAGTAATCCATCACCACATACTTTGTATATGTATTATATATGTATTCTTTTTTATTAAGTCATAAACATATAGATCATGTATACATTGATGCCTTTATGGCGTGCACTATATGTATTCTTACCATCAAGCTAGAGGAAAAAATGTTATTAAGGAAATCTTAAGAGAAAATACATTTACTATTCATTAAGTATCATCATAAAGATCTTCACCTCTGTTATTTACATTGAGGAGCCTGAGGAGGAGGAAGAGGAGAGATTGTTCTTGCTGTCTCAGGGTGGCAGAAATAGAAGAAAAAATCCATATATAAGTGGACTCATGTAGTTCAAACCCATTATTCAAAGGTCAACTGTTTACATTTGTTAGTTTTTCTCTTGTAAAAGTTTTTTCTTCTTGGGCACCGGTTATTACTTATTGACTCATAAGCATTGATGGACACTAAAGCAAATGACCGAGTTTATTTGTACCTGTTAATAGAAAAACTCAGATTATCATGCTTACTTCAACAGCTTATTTTAACTAACAGAATGTTTCTGCTTAATATGGTAAAACTAATGGTCTTTTGTGGTGCTCTGTTCCTGAGCAAATCTAAGAACCACGAAGTTAAATAAACTATTAGAAAGAAACAGAAGTGTAAATATACTCGGTGGACTCGGTTTGCTTATAGGTAGGTAAGACCTACCAAAACCGATCCCCCTAATGCAGTGATCACCCTGTATGGCACTTTGAAGCTGTAGTAAGTACAAAAGCAGTTAACACTTCACTCCAACAAAACATATATGTCAAGTAGATGTCTTTGCCTGAAAGTTAGGGAGAACAGAAAAGGAACAGCCTTGTCTACCATTTTCATAGTTCAAACAGATTGATGAATAACTTTTTTTCCTGCTGTATTTTCTAAAACTCGAAGCTATTAAAACTGATGCATAAAGTTTCATAAATTATATGCTGAAAGGATAATATAAATTATTGTGTTTGTAGGATATTTCCACCTAAGATTAATGATTGTCTGACTTTTCCCCCATAGGCTTGCTGCAAAGGAAGGTAGAAGAGCTAACACAGGTTTTCCAGGACAATCGTTACAAGAAGTAGAAATGCAACATCAAGAAGGCTTTTAACTGAGTATCTTCAGTGTATTGTTTTTGGATTATGTATTACGTATGAATCCTGATATTAAATAGAATAGTACTTACAGTTGCTGTTTAATCCTGGTTGCAATAAACAACGCCTGCAGGTTTTTTTTTCACTTAAATACTGTGCTGTTGGTAATTAGACTGTAGTTTTGCTTTTAATATTAGCAAGCCAAGACTATAATGTGTTAGCCCCTTTATAACTAGGTAGAAATATATTAGATCTGACCTTATATATGTACTTTACATCAGACTCCTAGGTTCTACATCCTACCAACAATACACATCATCCTAGGGCAATGTTTACAAAAATTACATGCCAACTGGTCTTTACTGTATGCCTCTTACTTACATCATTGTACAGTGCTAGATATTGTGAAGTCTCTTCTCCTCAAAGTAACTTACTGTCTGGTTTGAGATAAAATTACTGCCTATCTGTATAAAAACAATTTAGATAATACAAAGAAGTGTTATGAATTATAGAAAGTGGGTTGCAAGAAATTCAGAAAAGGAAAGAAAAGTTAGGGTGCATTTGGGACTTAGGTTATTTTTAAAAGGATAAAGTTCAAGGAATTCAGTTAATTTTGATGTATGGATATCCTGGTTTTATTTGGATTCAGCATATGATTTGTTGGTTTTAGCGTATTGGTTTTTAAAGAAAAGGCTTTGTTCTTAGCTTCGGAACAGTCTCGTATTTTGTGTTTCATGTTTCACCTAAGTCATAAATAAAGGTGATGGTCTAAAAAATAATAAAAGTATAACACTAAAATTTCAAAGTTTTTGAGGAACTGGAGCTCTGTTGCCTATAATTACTGAGTAGAGTTTCTGTTGTACTGACTGCACATGACCATTGCAACAGGAAGAAAATATTTTTGAAATGAATATTTAGCAGTGATTAGTCTTATGAGTAGACTACCAGAATTTACATGGCCTCTTTTTTTCCTACCCAAATTTTTCCAAGCAGCAGCGTCTTAATCAGGTAAGTTTTTGTTCACACTGAAAATTATAGCACCTAAAAATCTAGAGACCTTATAACTTTGCAGATAGTTTCTGTAGATAACACAATTTTAAAATATAATCTTGAGTAATCTATTTTTGAGCTCAGTCTTACTACTGTTATACCCTAGATAAATACATTTCCCCATTACTTCTGGAGATTTAACTCCTGTAAAGTAGCCCATGCATAAGCTTCACATTCAGCAAAGAGAATACATCATATTCGAGGAAACAATGATTTTAATTTTGTCCCTGCCTAATTAACTGGATAAATAATTTTATTTTGGGTATTATCTGTGTCTATAAAATGAAGGAGATGGACTGTATTAGGATTTTTCCAACTGTTTTGTGGTAAGAAACTAGTTTTCATTTCTCCTGTATGCTTTTTCTCTACTACTGGAATGCTTACTTAACTTTCCTAAATAAAATAAAGAAAAGGCTAAAGTACTCCTTGTCCTATCTTCCTGTTGCATTATCTTCACTGGAAGTTCTAGTGTTTTTTCTGGTACATAAAAGATCCCAGAGGATGGCAAGTGGCTTCCAGATGAATCGAGTAATTATATAAGATTTACTGAGGGATCTTAATGTACTGTGTAGTCTAGAGTCTGGAGCCTTGGACTAAATCATGTCTAAGGTTCCTTCTGACTAGTTCTAACATGTGTCTTGAAGACATGAGATTGTTGAACAAATATTAATTAAAAGATCAGAAATAACCTATTTTTGCCAGTATGTTTATGCACCATTTACTTTAGGCACTGGAGTCTTGAGTCCCTCTTAACCATTGTTAATCAGCTAAGATATTACCTCAAGGGGAATTCTTAAATTTGCAGTGTTGACACAATCCTAGTGCATAATCTTTTTTTTTTTTGTCCTTTGAAAAAATGCTATATTTATTCTCTATAACAGCATTTATACCATCTCATTTGGGAAATTTCAAAGACATGCACAGTTGTTTACCCTTAGTATTAGATAAGTAGATTCAAAAGAAGATTTTTGGTTTTCTTCTATATCTTAAGACTTATAATTGCTTCATAATGTATTCATCAGAAGTGTGCTGTGAACAATGCACTTAAAAAGGATAGGTTTGAAAGTGTGTCTATATTAAGGAGGAGCTTCTAGCTTAATTAAACTAACCTTGTTAAATTGTCAGAAAGACAAATGAGGCATATTTTTCAGTTTGTCGTAATTCTCCTATGGGTGAAATTGTGAAATCACCTCATGGTGAGATCTCTAGGCCCATGTATAACATCTAGAGGATAGCAAAACTTTTTATACACTGTTTGATATCCTTTTAAGGTGGGGAGAGGGATGTTGTGGAAAATGGATTAGCTATTTTTACACAAGCAATAAACTTGCAGAGCTAGAAATAGCCTGGTTTTCCTTCTAGTGCAATTTTCTGAATGTTTGTCCCTTTGTATCTACCACTTTGCTTCAATTATACACAAGTATTTCGAGTCCTTCTTATAACCTTACTTTCCAGTTGGAATTCCACGGCTATATTAAGTATGTCTTTTAGCCATTAATTCTCCACTCATCCCACCGAGTGGATTTGTAACAGTATGTATGACTTCAGTACCATTAGGCTGTATATTTTATTACAAGTTGTACACAAGTTTTGTGTGATGGTTTGGTTAGTGTAATATTTGTTCCACCCTTTGCCACCTTCCCATAGGACAGACCTACAAGCAATTTTGGTGTATTTTTCTAATTCCTTATTGACAACTATGTCAATGTGGACAATTTGGTTAAAGCAGCAAAATTTAGCTCTACCACCATGTGGGGTTTACCTGATCACGTTTTGTTTATGCTTACATTGAGCTCACATCCTGTGCCAAAGCCATGGAGGAAATGTGTTAATGTCTATGTTGATTTGCCTATTGTGCTTCTAGGGCACAGTCATTTGCATATGACAGGTTTGGGGTAACTCTATCACATACCATGATATTTTCAATCTTCTAGAAGGTCTCAGGAAGTACTAAAATGGTTTCCAGTAGCTGCAGTAGCTGCTCTTTTGGTCTTTTGCTCTAACTTGAACATGGTAATACAAACCAGTTTGAATAAGTCTGAACCTACTGGATAATTGTGGAATATTTACTCACAGATGACCACCTAATCATGGAGTGACTGTAAAACCATTCTTTTGTACAGTGCTTTATAGACCCTACTCGGAGGTATTTTCTCCATTTTACAAGTGAAGAAACTGGCCTTGACCAGTTAAAGAAACTTACTGAAATTCTCATAATCTAGTAACTTGCCAAAGCAAAAGTTCAGTGCTATATTATCAACAACTGAGAATGGGGATTCAGATCCAAGCAGTGTGATCCACTTCCCCACAACCCCAATCTTTTTTCTTTAGCCCTTTGTGATATAAGAAGAGTTCTCTTTAATTAAAAGAGTATTGACTAGGTAATACAGTTATGCAATTCAAAAGTCAATGGGTAAAAAAAAAAACACAATGAAGGAAAAGTTCCTCCTCCCCTTGTCCCTTGGCCATGCCATTTCCCTACCTGGAGATATTCACTGGCCATTTGTGAGTTCTTCCAGAGATATTTTGTGCATATATAAGCAAACACACACACGCATACATATCTCTCCCTCACCTTTTTCACACAAATAGAAGTGTACTATACATATTGTTCTGCACCTTACTATTGCACTAAATATATTTTGGAGATTGTTCATTAGCAGTCCATAGAGAATTCCATCATCTTGTAACTGTTTTTTGTTGGTTGGTTCGTTTGTTTTGAGACAGAGTCTCACTATGTCACCCTGGGTAGAGTGCCATGGCATCACAGCTCACAGCAACTTCAAACTCTTGGACTTAAGCAATTCTATTGCCTCAGCCTCCCAAGCAGCTGGGACCACAGGCAGCACAAGGCCCAGCTATTTTTTGTTGCAGTTGTCATTGTTTTAGCTAGCCCAGGCTGGGTTCAAACCTGCCAACTTTGGTGTATGTGGCCGGCCTCAGGGAGCCTCATCCTGTAACCGGTGCATATTTTTTTCTAAGCCTCATCTAATAACTGTTGCATATTTTTTCATTGAATGATACCTTTTCATAGAATAATGTTCTTGGATACTTTTTTTTGTTTGTTTTTGTTTTTGTTTTTTTAAACACAGTCTCACTTTATCGCCCTTGGTAGAGTGCTGTAGCATCACAGCTCACAGCAACCTCTAACTCCTGTGCTTAGGTGATTCTCTGGTCTCAGACTCAAGAGTAGCTGGGACTACAAGCGCCCGCCACAAGGCACGGCTATTTTTTGTTGCAGTTTGGCCAGGGCTGGGTTTGAATCCACCACCTTCGTTATATGGGGCCAGGGCCCTACTCACTGAGCCACAGGTGCCACCCTGTTCTTGGATTCTTAAGTTGATTCCAGCATTGTTATAAATAATGCCACAATGACTAATGATACATATATATTTGAGGATATTATTTATAGTTGAATTGTTACTTTAAAGGGAATGTGCATTTAAGATTTCTTTGGTATCCTCAAGTTACTTAGAGGTTACACCAGTTTATATTCCTATCAGCAATGTATTAAGTGTATTTGTTTCCCCACAACATCAACAGGTATATTATCAAAGTTTTGGATCTTTTCCAATCTGGTAAATTAAAAATGTTATTTTGGTGTACATTTTTTTTTCCGAGAATGAGTCTCACCATGATGCCCTCAGTAGAGTGCTGTGATGTCACAGCTCACAGCAACCTCAAACTCTTGGGCTTAAATAATTCCCCTGCCTCAGCCTCCCGAGTAGCTGGGACTACAGGCACCTGCCACAACACCTGGCCATATTTTTTGTTGCAGTTGTCATTGTTGTTTAGCAGGCCCAGGGCCGGTCTTGTACCTGCCAGCCTTGGTGTATGTGGGTAGCACCCTACACACTAAGCTATGGGCATCATGCTATATTTAGGCGTACTTTTAAAAAACAAACTTTAGGGCTGGATGTGGTGGCTCACACCTGTAATCCCAGCACTTGGGAGGTTGAGGCAAGTGGATTGCCTGAGCTCACAGGTTTGAGACCAGCCTGAGCCAGAGTGAGACCTGTTTCTAAAATATAGCTGGGCGTTGTGGCAAGCGCCTGTAGTCCCAGCTACTTGGGAGGCTGAGGCAAGAGGATCACTTCAAGCCAAGAGTTTGAGATTGCTGTGAGCCAAGACACCACAGCACTTTACCAAGGGTGACCAAGTGAGACTCTGTCTCAAAAATAAATAAAAAAAATAAAATAAAAAACAAACTTTAATTTTTAGAACTGTTTTAGATTTACAGAAAAGCTGCATAGTACAAAGTTCCATATACCTATGGTCAGTTTCCTTCCCTTTGTGTTAACTGATCTTACATAACTAATACATTCATCACAGCTAATGAACGTTATCATGTAAGGTGCATAGTTTATTCTCATTTCCTTAGTTTTTACCTACTGTCTTTTTTCCTGTTCCAGAATACCATATTACTCTAGTCATCATGTTTCTTTTGGTACCTGTTACCTGTGACAGATTCTCAGACTTTCCTTTTTTTTTTTTTTTTTTAGTTTTTGAGACAGAGTCTCACTATGTCACCCTGGATAGAGTACTGTGGCATCACAGCTCACAGCAACCTCAAGTTTGTGGGCTTACATGATTCTCTTGCCTACAGAATCTTGTGACTACAGGTGCCTGCCACAACACCCGGCTATTTTTTGGCTGGGGCTGGGTTTGAACCCGCCACCTCCGGTATACGGGGCTGGCGCCCTACTCCTTTGAGCCACAGGCGCCGCCCCGCCCAGCTATTTTTTGGTTGGTGTTGTCATTGTTGTTTGGCAGACTGGGGCTGAGTTCTAACCCACTAGCTCTGGTGTATGTGGCTGGCGCCCTAGCCGCTGAGCTACAGGTGCCGAGCCGACTTTCCTTGTTTTTAATGACCTTGATATGAATAGTTTCAAGGTGTACTGATAGTCAGTTTACTTTGAAATTTTCATCTCACTTTAAGAGAGATTGGACATGTTTCTTTTCATATACTCAAGGACATTTACATTTCTGCTTCTGGTTACTAAGAGCCCATGCTTTTAACCACTATGCTATACCTCTTTCTTGATTCACCGTAATTATGAATACATGCTGACTTCTGATTCTGAACTGAGAGAACTCAAAAGTCTCTTACAGATGGAGGAGAACCATAAGAACAAGTGATATGGTCAGAGTCATGTCTGATCTGCTCTGCTACAATAAAGAGGCTGGACTAGAGTAGCGGTTCTCAACCTGTGGGTGGCGACCCCTTTGTAACAATGAAAATACATCTTGCATATCAGATATTTACATTACGATTCATAACAGTAGCAAAATTACAGTTATGAAGTAGCAATGAAAATAATTTTATGGTTGGGGGTCACCACAACATGAGGAGCTGTGTTAAAGGGTCATGGCATTAGGAAAGTTGAGAACCACTGGACTAGTGGCTTAACTGGAAACAGCAGGCAGGCTGGATAA
>CAUYQV010185491.1:0-14282 GCA_963574575.1 Galagoides demidoff
TCCGCCTCCCAAGTAGCTGGGACCACAGGCGCCCGCCACAACGCCCGGCCATTTTTTGGTTGCAGCCATCATTGTTGTTTGGCGGGCCGGGCTGGGGATTCAAACCCGCCACCTTAGGTGTACGTGGCTGGCGCCTTAGCCACTTGAGCCACAGGCGCCGAGCCGGTCTCCAGAGTTCTTAATCAGCTATCAAATGTGCTCATTTTGAATTCAGTCTTTCCTTCCCAACCATTTTTATATAAGACATTTATTTGTATAATATTGCTATTATTTTCTGATGTTAACATGATACCAGTCTGAGCATTTGCTTGAGGATAATAGACCTGTATAAATTATGCCAAAAGCCTTTCAGGAGTATAATAACAGTTTGCTTGTTGATCATCTAAATGTTTACCCTAATCCTTTTCTTGTCTATTGGGTTCTTAGTGGAGTCTGAGGGCTTACTTCACTGGTGAGAATTTAGTCAATGTGCTGTTTCTTGGGACCTGTGGAGAGTACATTTAATTAGGTGTAAATTTTGATGATTGTATTTCCATTCTTAGGCCTACTTATAGGGTTTAGCAAATAGGTGCTAAAGCTGAAAACATTTGAATGTATGTTTTTCTTCATATCTCTCTTCAGGATGACGTAGCTTTGCCAAAGACTTAGAAGCTAAGCAGAAAATGAGCTTAACATCTTGGTTTTTGGTGAGCAGTGGAGGCACTCGCCACAGGCTGCCACGAGAAATGATTTTTGTTGGAAGAGATGACTGTGAGCTCATGTTGCAGGTAATTATGTCAGCCTTCTCTGTATGTGTGTACTCAGAACTTGAAATTGCTGTAAAGTATTTTTCTACTTTTTTATGAGAACAACACTATTTAGATTTGAATTGTCTCCCCTTTTAGCTCTAGCTGTCAGTTAATTAATTTTTCATCCCCTTGAAAATCACCTAAAAAAAAGTTTATTCTTAAGTATGACCTTTCACATTACACATTTTTTATGTGTAATTAGCATAGCACAGAGTAGAACTGAATTTAATTGCCAGTACGTTAGTTATCCCTTATAGAGATATTCATTACAATGGCTATGAGTAGTTTGAGCATGATTAAAGATGGTTGGCATTTTTTTAAAATAAATTTTATTGTGTACCTTAAGGTGTACACCAGGACGCCGTGGGATACCTACACATAGTACATGTAAAAAGCTTACTGTATGGAGCCAGTAAACACATCTGTCATCTCACATAGTTACCCATTTCATTTGTTTGTTTATTTATTTTGGTGGCAAGAGCAGCTAAAATTTATTCATCTAGCATGAATCTCAAACAGTATAATTTCGTTGCCTGAGGTCCTCATGTTGTACATTATTAGATCTTGTTCATTGTACGTATCTGTTACTTTCTGTTCTCTGACCTACAACTTTCCATTCTTCCCTTCTCTGTAGCTGTTACTTTGTTCTCTCCCTTTGTATACTTGCATCTTTTTTTTTGATTACACATACTACCGAGGTCATGCAATACTCTTTCTGTGTCTGACTTATTTCATTTAGCATAATGTCCGCCAGGCTCATTCATGTTGTAACAAATAGCAAGATCTTACTCTTTTTTTAGGGCTGAATAATACTACATTGTATATATGTACAAGAGTTTCTCTATCCATTTTTTCAGTTCACTGATAGACACTTAGGTTGCTTCCATATCTTGGCTATTGTGAATGCTACAGTGAATGTGGGAGTACAGGTATCTTTATGAGGTGGAGATTTCATTTCCCTTGGGTATATGTCCAGAAAAGGGATTCCTGGGTTATGTGGTAGTTCTATTTTTGATTTCTTTGGAAACCTCCATATTTCCCTAATGGCTGTACTAGTCTATATTCCCACCAGTAGCATACTCAAGAGTTCCTTTCTCCACCTGCTCACCATTTGCTGCTTTTTACTTTGTGCACTCTAGAATGATGCAGCCACCACACTTCAGAGTGAATACCTCATCATTCAACTTCAAACTGATGATGCCATGTTGCATTTGCACAAAAGCATTTTGGCCTGTTCCTCAGGCTCTACCCCTAAAGAAACTTATGCTATTTACCTAATTGCAGCATACTGCTCTTGCTGCTTCCCTAAGGCCAGGGTATTCTCTGAAATAGAGGCCATAATTAGATTGGCATCTGCTATCTGAATTGATACTACAAATTGTTTTGAAGCTTCCACAATATTCTGGTTTATATCTATCATGTCTCAGAGCCAGAATTTGGCGGGGGGGGGGGGGCAGAGGGTTCTGTTGTTTCAAGCTACTCAGTTTGTTGCTTTCTTAAAAATTGCTCTGAACTTTGTTCCTTAAATATTAGAAAACGTCTGTATCTCCATTGTTTATGAAATGAAATCAGTCAAAACAGCATGTATTATTTTCTTTCCAACGAGTGGTTATTAAGCATTTGCTATGTGCTAGACACTATGCTGGGTACTAGGGACCACACAGGAATCTTGATAGTTTATTGCTGGCCATCACTGTGATTGCCTTCACAGTCCTCCCCTTGGGAAGCTGTGTGCACTGACACTAGTGCCTTCTCCACCCTTCAGAACAATTTTGGGACTCTTTCTGGAGTGGCCAGGATGTCCTGAATCAAAATATCTTCCTTTCATTATTTCATCTTTCAGTAATGAAAAAGTCATTGGGGGCCAGATCAGGTGAGTAGGGAAGGTGTTCCAATATAGTTGATTTGTTTACTGGCTAAAAACTCCCTCACAGACAGTGCCGTGTGAGCTGGTGCATTGTCCTGAGGCAAGAGCCATGAGTTACTGGCAAAAAGAGCTGATCGTTTTCATCTTTTTCACATAGCCTTTTCAGCACTTCCACATAGTAAACTTGGTTAACTTTGTCCAGTTGGTACAAATTCATAATGAACAATATCTCTGATATCAAAAAAGGTTAGGAACATCATTTTGACTCTTGATTTGGACTGATGGAACATTTTTGGTTATGGAGAATTGGATGTCTTACATTATGCACTTACACACTTTGTTTCAGGGTCGTATTGGTACACCCATGTTGGATCATCAGTGATAACACAGCCCACAACATCTTCTTGCCTTTCGGCAAACTTTGACCCTTCTTCACTTTTGTTCATCAGTGAGCTCCTGTGGAACCATTCTTGTACACACCTGTCTTGTGCCAGGATTTTCCATTAAGATTTTTTTTTTCTCTATTGATGTTTCCTTGGTCTCCTGTGCTTCTCATAGTCAGCCAATGACTTTGACACACAATTAGACAAATTTTTGCAATGTTTTTGTCAGTTCTGCTCATTACTGGCTACCCTTACTTCCCTTCATCAGTGACACCTTCTCTCCCCTCAGAAAAACATTTAATCAATTTGTATACTACCATTTTCTTCATGGTATTATCCCAATAAGCTTGTACTAACATGTCCCTGATTTCACCTGCACTCTTGGCAAGTTTAATGAGAAATTTAATGTTTGTTTGTTGCTCTAATTCAAGCTCCAACATTCTTGGAGCTGCACACAGACACAACACAACAACAATAATGAACGCTACCCAGCAAGATGCCCCTACATGTCGACACAAACACAGCTGTGAGACACTGATATACCAAGATTACCAAACCTTACCAAGGTGTTTGTAATTGCTGCCAACTTAAGTGCATGGTGGCAAGTTTGTGAACTTAATTGTCAGAACTCATATATACAGATAAGGTGTCTATCCTTAAGGGCTTAGTGGGTGGTAGAAGGAGACATACACATGTAGGTATAAGTGGCGTGACATGGAGCAGTGATGGGAGTTGGGTTGGAGTACACTGGTTGTAAAAACGAGATGGATCAGTTCTATCTTCAGGAAATTGCAGGGCTCAGAAATCTGAAGACTTCATAGAGAAAACCGCTTGAGGTGAATGGAGTTCTACAAGGGTGGGCGGAATGTAGTTGAGGATGTGATATTGAAGATAGCATGCTATTCTGTGTTTAATTTAGGTAATTAGTTTCTTGTAGTTTATATAGAGGATATGAAGACAAACATTTTGAGAGATTTGGACCTGAGAGCCTTCTAGAAATAGCCAAATGTTGGAGAGTCTTGTGTGTTTTATTAAAGACTTCATATATTTTAACCTTAGTTAGTAAGACTTGGATACTTAAGCAGAGCAGTATTGCCTTGCCAAGTTCTTATCAGGCATTGTGTCATGAGAATTACTCCCTTTGCTTTTAGTGTACTGAGGTTCACATAGTAATAAATGGTTAGCAAGTTTAGAATCATTGGTTCTCAGACCATTTCTTCTTGTGATTAAAGTGATATTTTCAATAACACTTGTCACAAGCTTATAGTTCATCTTTCAGATGCTTCCATCTGCAAACAGCTCACTAAGCTCTGGAGAGAATGTGTGTGTACTTTGAAAGAGATTTAAAAGCAGTTTTCAAAAACCATACTTTGCCATTATAATTTCTTTTTTTAACCTGTCTCCCTCAGAGCTGTCCATGAATTCCAGTTTTAGAACCCATATTTTAAGCGAGGATAATTTCGTTCCGAAGCATAGCACATTGTGTCCCATTTTCTCTAAATCCTTGGACTCTACACAATTTATGCTATTGTTTTTAGTAGTAAAAGAAGAAAACCTCTAGGTAAATTTGTTTACACTAAGATTCATAAAACATTATGAATTATAATTCACATGATTTCTGCATATTTCCAAATTATATAAAATTGTTATAATTTGATACACTCAGCAAAGTCAGCTGATAAAATTTTACTCAAAAGTAGAACATGTGAATTTAGCAGAAAAGAAAATCTTAAAGATTTGGCTGCTTTCCTCTTTGGGTGATGCCAACGTTGTATTGTAGAGTAGCACAATTAAAATCTCATCTAATCCAATTTTACTTGTATATTTGCCAATACTTATCTGTTATCCTATTAATATGTATTAGATATCTAGCCAAAAATCTTTTGATTGCCATTTTTTCTGTTTTTTTTTTTATATTTGTTAACCTAAAAAATTGCTTTCAGTCTCGTAGTGTGGATAAGCAACATGCTGTAATCAATTATGATGCCTCTACAGATGAGCATTTGGTGAAAGATTTGGGCAGCCTGAATGGGGTAAGTTAAGGGTTTATTTTATATTTTATTTGAATATTTGTTTAATACTGTAAGAGAAATCAGATTACATTTTGTATTTATATTTTTTTTTCTTTAGTTTATATTTTACTTTTAAATGCTTACTAGGTACATAGCACTTAGCAAACCATACAATAGAATATGAAACTAGCTCATACTCCCAAGAAATTGTATAAACAAAATAAACTTACAGGAATTGAAAAGTACTTGATGATTATTGTCTATAAAGAAGTTGAGACCTAAGCTTGATTTCATTATATGGCTGGAATTTATTTGAGGGAAAACAGCAAAAATTATTTGGAGACAGAGAAGTGTAGGTTAATTTAAGAAAATAAATATGGGCAGGTCGTTTGGTGCCACATAGTGTATGACCTTCCCCATAGGATAAAAAAAAGTGAAACCTAACCTTTACCTTGACAAATATATGCATGTCTAAACCCTAGTGTTCGTTATTGCTTCTTTGAACTCCTACTTTGAAGATACTTTTATGTTACTGCAATGAATATTTTATCTCTTCCTTTAGTCTTTCTGTATTCTGCAGAAGTAATGCATGAGCTATATTATTGCAATTTCTTTGTTTTCTTTGGCCTTGTTAAAACTAGCAAATACAATATTCTTCCTATCAGTCCCATTAAAATTCTTAAGGTGGATTAAACAGAAACTAAAAATGTACCCTAACTGCTTCAAACTGCTACTGCTTTTCAGAAAATACATTAGACGTTAATGGGAAAGCAAGCAGAAATTTGGTAAATTGTGGTAAAACTATTCGTTTTATTTTTTTGCCAATTCTGAGTTGACCTCTTACTGAAGAACTTTCATATTTCTTCTTTGAGATTCTTTTTTGTTGGTTTTATTAAAGCTTTTGTTTGTTTTTCTCCATCGCACGTGGAGAATTAAGTCTATATTCTTTGTTTACACTCCAAGTCCTAGCAGTTGGCACCACCCACTTTTCCAGATTCATGCTCTTAGCACTTTTTCTTTTGCCATACCTCCAGAACAGGAGTCCTCCTAATACACTTTCTCCTCCAAATAATTTGTTAGGTTTTCTCCAGTCTCATAGTTCTTCCCATCCCTTTGCCATCTATAAATGTTTTGCTTGTATTTAAAAGTAAAACTCAAATCCCACTCCTTCCTGAGGGGATCAAAGACAAGATCCTTCCTTATATTTAGGAATATTAACTAGCTTATGTTAACATGTTGAAAGGATTGAAGTAAAGGAGCTGGGCAAGCAGATAAACACTTCTTAACATGAGGCAAGTTAGCAATTTTGATTCGCAGCGCCTATTTACTAGAATTACTCTTCTTTCTCCACAACAATAAGCTTTTGGCTGCTTTATCAGACTGTTATTAAATCTACTTTGACAGCGCTGTTGTTTTGCTGAATTATGAGCTCTGAATGGATTCATGTACCTTCCACTTCTGTGACCATGGCGCCTAGCACAGGGCTCTGCAGTGCATGAACCCTATAAATTTTTTTTGAGTAGAAAACTGAATTAGCTTTTTCTTTTTTTGGAAGATTTTATAGAGAAAAATTTTTATGTACTTTTATGTGTGAAATATTTTAACAATGTTAATATAAAGGTATAAATGATTAGGTTACGTTGCATTTTAAGGTAAAGTTCAAGTTGTAGTTGAGCCCCTCACCCAGATGCTGTGCTGTATACCATTAAATTGTGCACATTAGGGGAGAGCTTACCAATCCCCTCTCCTTCCCTTTCTCCTCTCCCTTCTCCCCCATCCCCTAAATATTTTCATCTTGATGACAATGCTGTTCTTCTGTGCCTTTACCATAATATCTTGGAAAATAAACATCAGTGTTTTAGTCTTTTAAAAAATTGTGATCCCATTTGAAAATTATTTGTTATAAAAAACAGATGAAATATGAGCTGTATTTCTCTGGGTTGGCCTTTTTTTATAAGTTGATTATACTCAATCTTATGAAAGATAATAACTCATAGAGAGTAATATCTGCAATTTGGACTATAAATTGGGACCTGGATTTGAATCTCAGATCTGTAATTCACCAGCATTGTAACCTAGGATAAATCACTTACTCTCTCTGAAATTCTGTTTTCTCATATATGTGTATATTATATCCTGTCATATGTGAAAATATAATGAGTTGAAGTTTATAAATATAAAGATGAAATGCAAAATCTTCAGTTATAAAACAGTGAAATAGCTCTTGCTCTGTAGTATTGTTTATGGGCATTGACTGTGTCAGTACATGTGAGTATGTGCTGACTATAAAGCTGTAAAGAGTTAGACAAATGTGCTGTTGCCCAAAATAACAACCTAAGAAACGTGCCCTTACAAAGGACTTTGGTAGCCACATAATACCAAACTACCAACTATCATACATTTTATTTAAAAGAGAATTTATAGAATATTTTTCACAGCCTATTTACTAATAATATTCATATTATTTAGTTATTTGAGCATCAGGTTAAAAGTAGTAATTTCAGAGGTGGGAAGATACAGTGTAGTATCTTCTGAGCCCAGCTTAAATTCTTACTAATGATGTAAGTTTGGATAAGTTAGTTACTGGATTTCTTTGTTTCCTCAGTGTTTAAAAGTCGAAATAATGAGTTTTACTTACATCAGAGGTTGTTGTGAAAATAGAAATCCGTTGATAATTTTAAACACTTGGGACGGTGCATGGTAAACATTCAATAACTGTAGGAACAATAGTTAAGACAAGTTTAGCCCCCAGTAAGTAGCCTCTATTCTTTTCAAAGAAAATACTGTATATATTTTTTAAAAATCATGTACCAACTAAGTTCAACTTACAAATGATCACTTCCTCTCTTACTCCCTTTCACCCTACCCCAAAATACACTCTCAAGGGACCAAGATTTACAATTTATGTAATTGCCACCAGAAATGAGTTTGCTCTGTCTGAGGAAACTGGAACTGGTTCTGTTACTGATTTCAGTGGGCCGTTAACTGCAATCCCCTTAAAGGTTATCTTTCTGGGCTCGCGCCTGTGGCTCAAGTGGCTAAGGCGCCAGCCACATACACCTAAGGTGGCGGGTTCGAATCCCCAGCCCGGGCCACCAAACAACAATGACAGCTGCAACCAAAAAATGGCCGGGCGTCGTGGCGGGCGTCTGTACTCCTAGCAACTTGGGAGGCTGAGGCAGGAGACTCTCTTGAGCCCAGGAGTTGGAGGTTGCTATGAGCTGTGATGCTATGGCACTCTACCCAGGGGGATAGCTTGAGACTCCGTCTCAAAAAAAAAAAAAAGGTTATCTTTCTGTAGAAACCCTAGTTTGTCTTCAGTTTGTCCTGCCTCCTCCTTCCACTGAACACTTGTCCCTGTGATAGCCACTGTGGCCTCTGCAGTACCACCCCATCCCATTCCAACCCTGCCTTCTGTTACTAGACTTCCCCCTCAGCAATCCATATCCTAACCCCCACTGTGTTCCCCTTTGTTACACTGGAGTTCCTGCCAGCATCAGACCTGTGCGGTGTAGGGTGGAGAGTGTCCTTACTAAAGCTATCAAAGGAAGGGTTGGGGAAGAAGGGGAGGTGTTTGTAGCTGGCAAAGTGATTGAGGTGGTTGTGCTCCTAGCCACTTTGTTCGGTTTCCCAGATCTTCAGTAGACCTGGTTATACCATCAATTATGTAACTTAGTTGTATGTAAATTTTTTTTTTTTTTGAGACGGAGCCTCAAGCTATCCCCCTGGGTAGAGTGCTCTGGTATCACAGCTCACAGCAACCCCTAACTCCTGGGCTCAAGTGAGTCTCCTGCCTCAGCCTCCCAAGTAGCTGGGACCACAGGCACCCACCACAATGCCTGGCTATTTTTTGCTTGCAGCCGGATTGTTGTTTGGTGGGCCTGGGCTGGATTTGAACCCACCACCTTAGGTGTATATAGCTGGCACCTTAGCCACTTGAGCCACAGGCGCCGAGCCAGTTGTATGTAAATTAAGTAGATATTTATTTAGTTTGGTTTGCTTCTAGGGCTTAGTGGTTTTTAGTCTGAAAAATTGTTACTTTATTCTGTGCCTCATTTTATTTATCTACCCTATCAGGTAGAGGTGTGGTCAGATGACACTAACATAGAAACAAAGCTTATTTTTCTTACCATATCTCATTTATTAGAATATTTCATATTTGATCTATGGAAATAATTTTTTTCCCATTGCTCTTTGAAATTTTCTGTATTCCTTTTATAATTTTAGACCTTTAGGAGACTAATTTTCTCCTAGATGTTTTTACTTGTATTTTTGTGAGCTGAAACTTTTGTCTGGTTCATATTTCCTAAGCCTTTTTAGACCTTAGGGAATATTTCTGTCATATATGGCTGTGTGTTAAAATTATTTCCTGATCTCTGAAGTGCCTAGTACTTATGCTAAACACAAACCAGGCACTTGATATTTAGGAGAGTAAAGCAGCCTTAAACTTCAAATGGATTTTATAGGTCTTGTTAGGCCTTTTGAGAAAATACGATATTTTAGGTTATTAGAGACAGTTTTAAATAAAATTGGCTCAAAACTGTAGCATTTCTCTTAAACAGTGTACCTGATTGTTTATCTTCTGCATACCAGAAATTAGTGAGTTTAATATTTCCTTTTATTCTTTTGCTCTCTTCCATCATTTTCCTCTACTTTTTTGTTTTGTAATTATAGCCAGCCCCATAATGACATTTTGATCAATGATGGACTGCATATACATTGGTGGTCTCATAAAATTATGGTGGAACTAAAAAGTTCCTACCTATCTGTAGACTAGGAGCAATAAGCTATAAAAACTAGCTTAGCCTTAAAAAACTAGCTTAGTGTATAGTATGCTGTCCCCTCTAGGTTTGTGTAAATCCAGTAATTTCTGTGATGTTTGTACAATGAAGAAATTGGCTACCGACATATTTGTCAGAAATTCTATTGTGAAGCTGATACATGACTATATGTTTAGAATACTTTAGTAAAGATGTAAGTTTTATTAAAATACTCTGAAATATTCACTTTGGAAATCAGCCTGAAATTAGAGTTTATAAATCCCAGAGGCCTTAATTTTTCTAAATATTATTATTTCAACCTTTCTGTACAGTATGTTGCGAGCTTATCATTTAGGATTACTCACAGCCATCTCCATCCATGTATTTGTGCTTAGAATTAAAATGTCACCTTTTCTAATTTCTTTTGTAGATTTAGAAATTGGCATTTTATAACAAGTTACAAAGAGCTAGTTGTGCATAAAAATTTGAGAGGGTAATAACCTAATCCCCTTATGTATTTTACTGTACATCATTCAAGTTCCTTCTAAACTTCTTCGTTGTGAAGGATGTCTTCCCAAACGTGCTATTCTGGCCATCTCAAATCCAATAAAATAGGAGATGGAAAAAATGCAATTAAAAAGGACAGAGTACAGTAATTTTTTAAATTTCAATTTATCAAAGAAAAACTTGTGGGTTATTTATATTATGTCTGCATCCTGGCAATTAAACATAACATTTGTTCTGTGTTCTGTAAATCCAGCTAGGGGTGTCCAACTATTTTTCTTCTCTGCCACAAATTGGAAGAATAATAGTTGCCTTGGGCCACCCATTACATATGCAAACACTGATGAAACCTGAAGAGCAAAAAAAAAAAAAAAGTCTGTGCAGACTTTTTGTGATACCAGATACTGCAGATACAAAGCAATCCTTAGCATATGACCCTCTGGCAGGCTGCAGGTTGGATACTCCTGTAGGTCTTTAACTCCCAGAATGCCAGGAAAAATAGTTGTTACCATTTACCATCTGAGTCCAGTGGACCCTTTTTATTTTTTAATATACATGGAACATACAAAGTTTGACAATTAAGTTCATGAACTTACCCTAGAAAGAGTTCTACATACCTCATTGCTGAATATCACTATGGTTACCTTCAAAGTCCTCCCCTTGAGAGACTGTGCACCAATGCCAGCACCTAGTCCACCCTTCAAAGCAATTTTGGAATTCTTTTTCTGGCATGACTATCAGAGCTGTTGTAATACTGAACACAAAAACATTCAACTCTGCTCTAATAGCTACAAAACCCAGTACGTATAAAGATAGTGTCTCCAGATGTCTTTTATATTTTCTCGGAAAGATAATGCAGTATTTTGGACATTGCAATAAGAGAATTGCAGAATGATAAAATAAGGATGATTTCACTATTGCATCATCCTTTTAGTTCTGTGCTTTTCCCTAACAATAGCCCCTAGCCATGTGTGTGTACTGAGCACTTGAAAGGTGATGTCTAAATTTCGAAGATGTAGTACTAAGAAAAGATTGTAAAGTATCTTCTTAGTTTTTATATTTATAATGTATTGAATGTTACTATTTTGGATATATTGAGCTAAATTATAAATATATTATTAAAACTAATCTCACCTCTTTTTGTTACCTTTTTTGTGTGCCGATTAGAAAATTTATATGTGTAGCTTGATTTGCGGGTGTAATATATTTCTGTTGGATAGCACTGTTCTAAGTATTTTGGTTATTCTCTTACCTTAATAGTTTAGTCATTTTCAATATTATTAGAAATAATTGGTTGGCACAGTGGTCTTGCTTATAATCCCAGCACTCTGGGAGGCTGAGGCAGAAGGATAGCTTAAGCACAGGAATTTGAGACCCATATGAGCAACATAGTGAGACCTTCACCTCTACAAAGACATTTAAACGTCAGCCATGTGTGGTGATACATGTCTATAGTCCTAGCTACTCAGGAGGATTACTTGGACTCAGTCTCAGGTTCCAGTGAGCTATGGTCATACCGCTGTACTCCAGCCTGGGCAACAGAGTAAGACCCTGTCTCTTCAAAGAAAAAAAATTTGATAAGAATTGAAGTAGTTACTAGGATGTTGAAGTAAAATTTCAACATAGAAGGGAAGTAAAATCACTAAGATCCCATAGTGTATCTCAGATTCATGAATGGATCCAAAGAACCCATATGACAAAAAACAGTAAGAATAAATCTTTTTCTGTATTATAAAGTAAATTTTATTTTTGTTCTTTGGAATAATTTTCAGAATAAGATTAATAAAATACCAATCCTCACAAATAGAATTTTTCAAAGAAGCAAAAATTGGATCCATTGAACCCTCATAGTATATTAAGAGTTTACTGTTTTACTCTTTACAATTGCCAGCTTTAGCTTAGGAGCTTTCCTGGAATCACTTTTAGGAACTATATAGCGAATGCCTAAATTCATCTGGGCAACACCAGGTTCTTTGTGTATTACCAGCAAACTGTGTCAACCACCGTACAATATATACTTTTAGGTCTTAAATTTGAGAATTTGCTTGTCTGAAATGTAAAAATTAATACTTCATATATAACATGACATCTTTTTTTTTTTAGACTTTTGTGAATGACGTAAGGATTCCAGAACAGACTTATATCACCTTGAAACTTGAAGATAAGCTGAGATTTGGATATGATATCCTTAACATAATTTTGTTCTTTGATTAAATTTATTCAAAAATATTTACTATGGTGTAAATTAACATTTCTTGAGACATAAGAATTCCCGATGCAGATATGCTAAAAATCTCAGTTAATTGGGTGTCTTTCCATACTAAAATACATATTAAAAAACAATATTTTTTTCTTAGTTATTTTGCCTGTTACTAATAATCCTGGACAAGTTGATGGACTCAGCTTTTTTCCATCTTTCTTTCTCTATTTATATAGTTTCAGCATTAGTCTTCCTGCAGTGCTTTGGATATGTGATCTGGGTATCAAAGACTATAACTGGGCAGGGGACAGGGGATTATTTAATTTTAGTCCAGCCCAGGTATTGTTTCCAAGTAGCTCGTAATGTACAAATCAACCTCCTGGGAGGAATGTGAGAATTTAAGCCTACCTTTTCCTTTATCCCATCCCTTCATGTTTTTATACATTACATCTATATTGCCTGTGTAATTCAAACTTTTAAGTGTCCTTTGTCTTCTAACACTAGCCCACTCCCATAATGCACATTGTCTATTTAATATGTATTTAAAATTCTTTTGTTTGAAAATAGGGGTCTAATAGCTGAATAGGGACATGACTGTATTACAAACATACTATATAGGGTAGCATGAGGAATGACTGGTGAAGAGAAGGAAGATGAAGAATAAAAACATTTTTCTTTATACAAGGGAAGATGTTTTATAGAAAATGCTGATTTATTCAAAACACAGAGATTCTGTATTATGTTGAATGTTTTTCTTGAGTTGTAGTTTTTTAAATTCCTAAATTTATCTGGGCTTTGGTAATAAAGAATGTATTGAACATATTGGCAATGTGGATGGACTTTGTCACTCTAGCAGAAAAATTATAATCTTACCTACGTTGAGTTGATGCTCAAAGTAAATGTACTAAATAAGATTGTTTCTTAAAATTATATGAAAAATTATAAATAAAAAAGTTGGTGACATATCTTATAATGCTCACACTTGAGCCAAAGGACTATACAAAGGAATATTCAAAAGTCAGTATACAAAAAGTCAAACCATTAAATATTAATACTTAATTTGTTGGGCATTTTAAATATTTTAAAAATATGTCTCACATAAAAACAATTAAGAGTTAGCATTGAAGCCTTGATGAAGAGGTCATTTTCCACCAGTTTATGTTTTGTCAAAAAACAAATACAGGCTCAGTGCCTGTGGCTCAAGCGGCTAAGGCGCCAGCCACATACGCCTGAGCTGGAGAGTTCGGATCTAGCCCGGGCCCACCAAACAACAATGATGGCTGCAAGCAAAAAATAGCCAGGCGTTGTGGTGGACACCTATGGTCCCAGCTACTTAGGAGGCAGAGTCAGGAGACTCGCTTGAGCCTAGAAATTGGAGATTGCTGTGAGTTGTGATGCCAGGGCACTCTACCCAGGGCAACAGCTTGAGGCTCTGTCTCAAAAAAAAAAAAAACAAATACAAGTATATTTTGAATTAAGTATGGCTTTTAATCCATTGACATCAACTGTTTTTAAACTTGAGCAAATACTAGGAACTTCCAGTTTTAATAAATAAAGTTAAATTTGAATTTTAAATCAATTTATGTATTATACACTAATTTCTTTTTTTTTTTTTTTGAGACGGAGCCTCAAGCTATCCCCCTGGGTACAGTGCCATGGCATCACAGCTCACAGCAACCTCCAACTCCTGGGCTCAAGCGAGTCTCCTGCCTCCGCCTCCCAAGTAGCTGGGACCACAGGCGCCCACCACAACGCCCGGCCATTTTTT